>JBBPSU010000311.1:0-14897 GCA_038093755.1 Tylopilus microsporus | reverse complement strand
ATAATGCTCACAAGCAAAGCTCTAAGACGTTGACCATGTTAGTCGCCCAGTTTTGGGCGGACATCGAGTGAGTTGAGCGTGCCCTCGTAGATACCTGGATGCTGCTCTCTAATGCACGAAGCAAGTGCATGAGTTAATCGGAGCCGTCACCTATTGACGTCTAGTGCCCACTTTCATAACATGCTTGGGTGACTTCGATCCGGTACAGCATTGTGTCTTGACGAGCTTGGAGAGTACTGGGAGCCATTGCCTCGTCACCCTAGCGGGACTAGGTAGCGTATGCAAAGAACTAGTTGGAATTCCTATCAGTGGGTGAATTTTTTACTCCTGGAAACGTATCCAGAAATAGTTTTCCTCGAGTTTGATTAACGACGCTATCCCATGTGTGATAGCGGAGAGTCATGCTTGCTATTGAATTTGTACGCGGCAGGAGAACGCCGGGCCGGATTTATAGCTCAATCAAATGAGACAGGGCGGTGGCGTTCTGCAACCGGAGTGTACTGTTTCGAGTATGCATTGCCAGTGGATCAGTGCCAACTCGGATACTATACGTTACCGTCATCCGCGTCTTCGACTACGTCAGCACGTTGGTGTGCTGAATTGCACAGAGCCCAGTGGACTGAGGTTTGCAAGAAGGAACCTAACTCATCCCCACAATTAAAGTTACTGCGACAGACGAGACTTCCAAGGAAGAGCTCCAAGTCAATGATGGAGATGTGAACCAAACAACGTCAATAAGTTAAATAACGCGCGCGTAACCATTACAGCGGTCTTTGCGGAAAATCAGTTTCGAAAAGTTGCACGTCGGAGACTGCCGATCTCGAGTGTCCATGCTTGGTTCGGATGTTCTGTATGCAGAGGTGAGTAACTCGTTGCCAGTGCCTGTTCCACTCGATGGGGATGCCTACCAATCGGCCGGGCGCGAGGACGTTTCAGAGGGCCGCTTCCAATTAATAGCTCCTGAGACGGGACGACAACAGCGAATTGTCTTCAGCAGGGATTCATTGGTAGTTGTCACAATTTTGAGCCGAGTTTTCATGAGACTCGATGTTTCGCGTCGAGGCTTTTCATTTGCCCCTGACTACAGTCCAAGTTGGCACGTCGGTGCAGATGAGGTGTGCTATGAACACACCACGATTCAGGGAGGAAAGGCCGTCGGTGATATGTTGCGAGATCCGTTTAAACTCATGAGTAGCACTGTTGGAGAACAGAAGTCAGTCCAACCCAACGACCCACTTTGTGATCCGAATCAGGACGCAACCCACCACAACGCTGACAAACGAAACCAAGGGTCCAAGATGTTGACCGTGTTGTTCGGGACATTGAATGAGTTGAACCGGGCCTCCCGCCAGTAGACTGCACAATGCGCGACGAGTGCCAGTGCATGCCAGGTCCAAGTTGTCCATCGAGGGGGTCTAATGCTCACTTGGAAGACATGGTGCTTGAAACGACTCCGGAGTCACGGTGTTCTGACCTTGAACTTGTACTGTGTGGGTCCAGCGGAGAAGAGTGGCGCACGAAGGATGTTGACACCGGACGGTGGCAGACGACCACTTCTCTTCCGGCCAGAGCCACTCAGTTCTCCGCTTGTAACGGTCTCAACTTCCACGTCGCAACTGACAACCCTTCAAGCTTCTCACTCTCTCGGCCATCTCGACGCTTCCTCTACCTTTACCCAACTCAACATACAGCCAACCTCCTACCAACTACTTGGCTATGACTGGTCCCAGGTCGTCGCCCTCTCAAACTACTTCGTCTTCGATGGTGCCGTGCTCAACACGAACCTTACACACAACTGCACCCAAATCCCATCCCCTTCCGACCTCCTCATTCGCACTATCTTGTCCCTCTCATTCGACACTATGTCCTTTTACAACAACCCCGTCACCAAATCCGCCGTATCCTGTCTCACCCAACGCTACTATGACGGAAACATCAACAAAATCACCCCCGGCTGCTTCGTCTCCAACTTGATCCTCTATGTCATCCTCGTCCGTTTCACCATGGCCTGCGTCTTCAACTGGTTCCTCTGCAAAACTAGCTGGACTTCCAGACAGCAGCGACCTCAACTGCTCAACTATCGGTCCGGCCGTCATGCCACAAGGTGCCAACATCGCCATCGACAACAAGACAGGCATGGCTCCTTGGGCTGGTCCTGGCGTTCCCAAGATGCATCCAACACTTCGCAAACAGTAGCCCAGTCAGGTCATGAGCTTAGCCCAGATCGGCGCAAAGCTCTTTGCCGCCTGCTTGGTCACTTGCTACTCCAAGGGCGAAGAGTCCATGCGCACCGCCCTCAATGCCCTTTCCCCCACGACCTGCCCCGATCACCGAAAACGTCTCTCCGTTGTCGCCGGTGGCATGATCACTGGAGCCGGAGAAAAGAGAAGCACATCAGACATCTGTCAGCCTGTTGGAGGCCGACCCCCGTTTTGGAAACCCCACGCCTATCAGTTACCTTGACGTTGGTTCTGATCGCAGCGAAAGAACCGCGCACTAGCTTATGCTGGCCATTACAGTACGCACCTTTCCAACAATACAGCCTTGCTCTGACATGTTGTATAGCATGTGCAGGTCAACGCCTACGATTATCATCGTCAAGTGTGGACTAGAATCAGAGGCAACAAACAAGAGACCCGGCAATCGTGGCAATCGCGACAGTTAACTCATTTTGATGAACTTTTTCTCTCGAGTCACTTACAACGATCGCATGACCCTGCTCGACTTTGACCTGTTTCGCAAAATTCATACTCTCATGGTGTCATTCCCGACTTTTCGAAGTCTGCTTGATGGTATGGTGGTTTAGCCACTCTCTGTGCTCCATCCCCCATGGATGCCGATACCAAAGTGTTCCCCAGCTCGCTCAAACCATTGGTGAACTGCATGCACCACGACCAAATGATCATGGGTGTTTGTGGAGAAGCTCTGGTAGCCAACAAACGCGCGTCACGGATCACGGCCATCTAGGTGTTCGAGTGCTTTATCTCCCACCATCTTGCCAAGGGCTCTGAATCCGTGTTCGGTGGTGTCTCTTCCCTTCCAGGACGTTTCTCCATGTTCCGAGTGAAGGCGCGTCGGAACGACGGTGAGGACCGGATCCACTCGTCATCAAGCCCGAAATCGTTCGCGAGTACAGTCGGAGCGAAGCCGCGACCCTGCACCAGAAGAATCTCTTGCTACTCGGCGAAGATTGTTTCTTGACCACCATTTTCATCCGTACGTTCTCCCACAGGCTCGCTGCCGCACTGTTGTTCCCGATACATTCTTTTATCCTAACGGCGCCGTTGGATCAACTCGACCATTCACAATCTCATGGAGCTCGTCCTTGTACGCAACCTCTGGCACATTCTGTTTCAGCATGCAATTTGTTGTATTCATGGATCTCCTCGACACCGTTGTTCTTCCGATCGCCATCACGTTGACGTACATGCTAATTGTCAGCATGGTCATCAATCCCCCGGTCGACTTCCAAGAGGCGATTCCCTTGCTATTGCTGGTTGCCGTACTCGGTCTTCCTGCCGTTCTGACCATGATCACGACCATGAAGATCGTTCATGTGTGGATGTTGATATACCTTCTCGCCCCCCCATCTCGCCCCCCATCTGGAACTTTACTCTACCCCTGTATGCTTTCTGGCACTTCGATGACTTTTCGTGGGGAGAAACGAAGTTGGTTCTCCGTGGTTGCTGGTACACAATCCTGACTGCTGTTATCACAAAAGTCAAAAGGCGAAGCTCATGGCACTCGTGGGGCTTCCACTGGCGGGTTGTCTGTGCCACCTCGCCGTTGGGAAGGTTGGGAACGATCAAGGCTCCGCAAACTGAAGCGCGACGAACGATAATGAAGAGACATGGCGCGTCTGCATCCAGGCGGATGCATCGTGACCGAGAACGACATGCTGAGTGCCAGAGGTAGTCAACACGAGGGCTCAGACGCCTATTCGGTGACGTCTTCGACGAAGACCGATGCAGCCATCAAGTCGGAGGGTACAACGAGGCCAGCGCGCGGTACCCCCCCGGGGTCCACCCCCTGTGGGTCTCCCATAACATCGCTATCCAAGGGGCATTGGTAGGCAATGCTCAACTGGAGGCCATGTTTGGATTCGATGAAGAGTCTCCAAGCCATTCTCTCGCACGGACGCCACAGCCTCGGCATTCCCGCCACGCTATCAACTCGCCGACAACCCATTTCAACACCATCTCGCGAGCGATGCTAGCACGTCGCGTTCCGGATCTCTCGAGGCACCATCTGCGCCGTCCCTCGCCCTTCACCAAGATGTATGTCATTATTAACCACGGCCGAGAGAAGCATACAGACCACTTGGACCACTAGACCCAGGATAATTTTTCTAAATAGGGACTCATGCAATTCGATCTTTCGTACTGATACGCTAGAGATATATTGCTGTACGATTTCACTGTAGATTCTTGTCGCTTTGTCTGAAAGTTGCTGCTGCCTATATTCCCCGTTGTTAGACATACATTCATCACGTTCGCTACATCTTGGTGAACCCTTGGCCAGGGTTCCATCATTTGACCCTCATGTAACTTCACGTCATCGCAATCATAGTCGACCTCTGGACCTGATTCCCGGCCCTACTACTTCCCATCCTCTCGCTCCGATGGTCACCAATTGTAGGCACAGGCGCAGCGGCGCGGTGGGACGTTGGAACTTGCCGGGACAGCTCTGGCAGGGCCGCAGATATCCATTGAAACGTGGCAAGGACTTGACCAAACGACTGGCCATGGGGGCAAGGCTCACCGCAATTTTTTTAAACAGTGGCATAGAATGTGATACGAGTTCGAGTCAATGCGGTTGACAAGCAGTGGGACTTTGAATGGTGTGACTGGAGTCGGTGAGTGAGCCTCAGAACTCCTCTCTCATGTTACGGGCAACTGGCAACTTGAACTTGAGAGTGCAGTGTATCACATTAATATCTGTGCATCAGTACTATTTCGGTCACTACCTTCTCGAACTTCCATCGTGCTACAGCAAGCTTCAGGTTGTCACTGATTCAGAATGAATTCGAAAAGTAGCCTTTCTATTTTTCCAAGCACGGATCCGAAGTGATGTAATGTGCTTTTCAGTATCACGATTGCACTCACGACCAAGAGCTCGCTTCGCCAAATTTCAGCGAGGAGGAGCAACAAGTCACATCGACGAGGCGATTGAACTTGATCGCGAAGCGCTGGCACTTTGCCCACCAGGCCACCGCAAGCAACCTGTCACGTTGACGAACCTTGCATTTCATTTCTATGTTCGGTACAAACAACTTGGAGTGTCAAGGGACCTTGATGAGGCCATCGCCTACGACCGAGAAGCGCTGGAGCTGCGCCCGATAACCCACCCCAGTCGCGCCGTGTCTCTGAGTAGCCTTGCTTTTGATCTCTCCACTCGCTATAACCAACTCGGGGTCATGCAGGACCTCGAGGAAGCCATTTCCCTCGGCCGAGAAGCACTAGACCTTCTACCGGAAGGGCATCCTGAACGCTCGATGTCGTTGAACAGTCTCGCAGACCGCCTCTCCATTCGGTACAGCCAACTCGGGGTCATGCAGGACCTTGAGGAGGCCATTTCCTTTGGCCGAGAAGGACTAGGCCTTCTGCCAGAAGGGCACCCTGAACGCTCGTGGTCTTTGGACATTCTTGCAGTCCATCTCTCGACTCGGCACAAGCAACTCGGGGTGGTGCAGGACCTCGAGGAGGCCATTTCTCTTGGCCGAGCAGTACTAGACCTTCAGCCACCAGGGCACCTTGAACGCTCGAGATCTCTGAACAATCTTGCAGACCGTCTCTGCTCTCGGTACGACCAACTTGGGGTTGTGCAGGACCTCGAGGAGGTCATTTCCCTCGGCCGAGAAGCACTAGACCTTCTGCCAGAAGGGCACCCTGAACGCTCGCGGTATTTGGACAATCTTGCAGTTGCTCTCTTTGCTCGGTACAAGCAACTTGGGGTCATGCAGGACCTTGAGGAGGCTATTTCCCTTGGCCGAGAAGGACTAGACCTTCTGTCAGAAGGGCACTCTGGACGCTCGTGGTCTCTGGACAATCTTGCAGCTTATCTCTCCACTCGGTACAAGCGACTCGGGGTCATGCAAGACCTCGAGGAGGCCATTTCCATCGGCCGAGAAGCACTAGACCTTCTGCCAGAAAGGCACCCTGAACGCTCGCGGTCTTTGGACACTCTTGCAGTTGCTCTCTCCGCTCGGCACAAGCAACTTGGGGTCATGCAGGACCTCGAGGAGGCCATTTCCCTCGGCCGAGAAGGATTAGACATTCTGCCAGAAGGGTACCCTGAACGTTCGTGGTCTTTGGACAATCTTGCGGTCCATCTCTCCACTCGGTACAAGCAACTCGGGGTCATGCAGGACCTCGAGGAGGCCATTTCCCTTGGCCGAGCAGTGCTAGACCTTCGGCCCAAAGGGCATCTTGAACGCCCGAGGTCTTTGGACAATCTTGCAGCCCGTCTCTCCTCTCGGTACGACCACCTCGGGGTTTTGCAGGACCTCGAGGAGGCCATTTCCCTCAACCGAGAAGCACTAGACCTTCTGCCAGAAGAGCACCCTGAACGTTCGCGGTCTTTGGACAATCTTGCAATTTCTCTCTCTGCTCGGTACATGCAATGCAGGGTGATGCAGAACCTTGAGGAGGCCATTTCCCTTGGCCGAGCAGCACTAGACCTTCGGCCACAAGGGCACCTTGAACGCTCGAGGTCTATGGAAAATCTTGCAGTTGCTCTCTCCACTCGGTACAAGCAACTCGGGGTCATGCAGGACCTCGAGGAGGCCATTTCCCTTGGCCGAGAAGCACTGGACCTTCGGCCACAAGGGCACCTTGAACGCTCGAGGACTCTGGACAATCTTGCACTCCGTCTCTCCTCTCGGTGCAACCAACTCGGGGTGGTGCAGGACCTCGAGGAGGCCATTTCCCTCAACCAAGAAGCACTAGACCTTCTGCCAGAAGGGCACCCCGATCGTTCGAAGACTTTGAGCAACCTTGCAGACCGTTACTGTGATAGATTCAAACAGTCGAACAACTTAGCGGACAAGGAAGCATTGTTTAACCTCTATGCTCAACTGGCCCATATGCGTCAACTCACAACTCCAGCCGATATTTCCGCTGCTAGAAGATGGGCACAAGTGGCTAACCAATATCAGCACCCAACCCTACTCCTAGCACACGAAACTGCGCTTCGACTCCTTCTTCAATATCTAGCCACTCTGCCATCATTGCCTCGACATCATACGGTTCTCAAGGAGCTTACATCGTCGCTCGCGGTGGACGCATTCTCAGCGTGTCTTCATAACTGTGCTCCTACTCGTGCAGTTGAGCTTTTCGAACAGGGTCGGGGTGTATTTTGGAATCAACTCACGAGTCGCCTCCACTCCCCGCTACACGATGTCAGGGAATCTGGCGCAGAAGGAGAAATTCTAGCAGACAATTTCACGCAGCTCACTATGCGTATCCGCAACGCATTCAACACGCCGGGCGAAGATCAGCATGAACGGGTGTGGCAGCTCGACCTGAAAATACAGGAAGTTGTGACCAGCATTCGCAAGCTCCCCGGTCTCTCTTGTTTCCTTCTTCCTTCCCTTTTTGCAGATCTGCGTCACGCCGCCCGCGAGGGACCCGTTATCATCGTGAACGGAAGCCGGTATTCCTGCGATGCGCTTATTGTCTTCCTTGATCGAGATCCTGTTCATATTCCATTAAAAATTACTCAGGAAAATGTTCGATACCTGTCAACCAAGCTTCATTCATTGACTGAACTCTCAAAGAGGGTCGACGTGAGAGTGAAACTCGCCGAGTTCCTGCGTGAACTCTGGAATCGGATTGTTTCACCTGTTGTCGATTGTCTCCAGAAGCACCATCCATCAGGCTCGCGCATTTGGTGGTGTCCCACCGCCGAGTTCACGATACTCCCCCTCCATGCTGCTGGTCCGTATAGGAAGGGTCAACGGAACCTCCCTGATCTGTACATCTCATCCTACACCCCAACCTTGAATGCTCTCATTCACGCCAGACGGCGTAATTCATTTGATTCTGCAGCTGAAGGACAGCGTTTCGTCGCCGTCGGTCAAGCCAAAGCCTCAGGCGAGAGCGAACTACCTTCAGTCGGCGCGGAACTGGATAAAATTGATCAGCTCCTCGACGGCCTTGCTGTATTCACGCGCGTGGACGGGGAGGCGTCTTGCATTTCTAGGGTCGTCGAGGAGCTAGGAAGGAACGAATGGGTGCACCTCGCATGTCATGGTATCCCAGATCGGAATGCGCCATTCCAGTCCGCATTCGCTCTGCACGACGGACGCTTCACGATCGAACGCATGATTCGATGCGAACTGAAGAACCCAGAGTTTGCGTATCTCTCTGCATGCCATACGACTGTCGGGGACGAAGAGAGCCCAGACGAGGTGATTCACCTCGCCGCGGCAATGCAGTTCCTTGGTTTCCGCTCCGTGATTGGGACGATGTGGGCGGTGGACGATAATGAGACGATGAAGATCACGTCGACGTTTTACAAACAAATGGTGAACGGCGCTGGTCGGTTGGATTATACCCGGGCTGCGTTCGCGCTGAATAAAACGATGAAGTCGGTGAATATACCCTTTGATCAACGGATTCTCTACGTACACATCGGTGCCTAGGATCCTGCCAGTGGCTAATCCGAGCGCCCGATCGCTTAAAAGATGTACAGTAAGATCGTAATAATATTTGTTCTTCTTGCCAGCCCGCTGGGAGACCAGGTACTCCGAGTCTTGCATGATGCTTGAGTGCAGACGCGCACTGGAGCTCACTAGTACTGTCAGTCACAAGTTGTCATGTTACGCTGTTATCCTGCGCCTGGTTGGTGAGATTACCTACGTGGTAAAGCCGAAGAAAATGCGAGTCAGTGTCTTGTGGAGTCGGTTTGGGGTGCCTTGGTTTGAAAGGACCGTGCTGTTCATAACTATTGAAACAAAAAAGCGTGCTAGTGATGATGCCCATGTTAATCATGTCGCATTGGTCTAGAAAAGTAGCAACAGAGGAATAATACCCCTTCACTGTCGTCGCGCGCGTCGTTCATGGCATCAGCGTCTCTAGTCTCGTGAACGTCTACAGCCGGCTCTGCCGCTGACCCTTGTCAGTGCGGGTCTCTTGATCTGGTTTCGTCGATGCGAGCCCCTGTACAAGATCATCAACAGCGTGCTAACGACGCTCGGACGATGCTCACCTGCACCAAGCGCTGAAAACACCCTTTCAAGTGCCCTCGGGCGCGCCGGGGTATGGACGTGTCTGAATTGCAATCACCACGTTTGCCCTTCAACAAAGCTGCATCTGCAAAGGCCATTGACAATGTTTAAGTGGAGCTAGTAGTACCCCCATAGTCAACTGCAAGGAGTGTGCTCGCGGCTCACATTGCACAAGAAACAGTGCATGAGTCACAAAATTTCACAGCGACCTCCAGAATGGTACAAATTCAATAACCCAATCAGGTGTGAAGAAATGCCAATACCCAGAAGCCCGCTTTAAAGAAAGAACAAGAAAGGAACCGCATTATTAATATGCAGGGTTGCTTTAGTAAACTTGGTGGTGGCAAAACCGACGTGGTTATTGGTAGTGTCAAAAACGCTACAATAGCGCTCACTAACACAGACAGAACTTGTGAGTAACTACATAGTGAAAATGCTAAGAAACGTACAGGAAGGTGTAGCCATCCATGAAGTCGAGCCCTTGACCGGATGAAGTACCCAGGTCGTCGACGATGAGGTAGATCGTGCCAGAGCTACCACCGATCGCAGAGTTGAGCGAACGGGGTCAGATCTGGGCGTTCCGAGCAAGGCCGTAAGCTTCGCCTCCAATATTGAATGACGTAGTCTTCAGGTTGGAATATTGAGATGAAGTAATGGTGAGAAGCCCGGTGGTGCTGTCCAATGTACCGCCCGTTGCTGACTGGTATTTCTGGAATGCATCTGAAGGTACCAGTTTAAGATTTTCGAGTGGTTGGAATCAGCACACCACTTACCCGTAGCGATAAGAACGTGGGTAGTGCGAGTGTCAACAATACCAGCAGTTTCCGAAAGGATAGTGGTGCCACCATAAGAGATAGACTGGTTGATGCCCCAATAGTTCGATGCCGGGGAAATCGTCGTGAGGGAAACGTAGTTTACCGAGCCGGTGACGGCCGAGAAGTTGTCAACACCCCCAAAGGTGATCTCTCCGGTGCAACTAGACTCAGAAGCTAGAACATATAATTTCCCGAGCACCTCCTTGGATATCGTTCCCTGAGAAAGTATGTTGTTTGTCACGGTAGGAACTGTGTTTGTGTTGCTAACTGTCCCAGAAGTCAGGTCAGGTTCAATGCCAAGGATGCCATCAACGCCACTGAAACAAATGGCGGAGCTGGCAGCCCCTATGGATTGACTTTTAATAACTAGACCGGAGCTGAGGGTGTCGGTGTCGGTCCACTCCTCTCCGGAGAAGCTTCCAGAACCATAACTGACCGACTGTTCGTCTTGTCAGTTTGAGGTGAATGGTGCAAAGGGGTAGAAACATACTACAATGTTGCCAGTGTCGTGGCTCTTGCTAGTTTTGGTGTATCCCCTGGAAGCTCCGACCTAAGTGTTCGAGATTCCGATATCGATCAGAAGCGTGTCCATGGTCATCTTGGAAAGTGTGCCTCGAATTAGTAACTGATCCACGTAGCCTACAATCCGTCGGGGGACTGCCAACACCAACGTGAGCGGTGTAGGTCACTAGAGTGTTTGTGGCGCTAATAGAGTCGGCGCGTTTGCACAGATGTCCAGCACTTTTGAGAGCTTGGGCACGGGCACGGGCACGGGCACGGTCCTTGTCGGCGAGGATTGGCGTCCCGCTCTGATTGATTCTCGTAATGAAGCCTTGCCAGTGCCACGACTGACAGGAGTCGCGTCCACGGCAGCCGAGCTGATAAGAATGAATGATAGAAGAGCTTTGGAAGGGAACATGATGACCTATCCAGAGAACTGAAGATTTAAATCTTGCGGGATACCATGCCGCGATATTAAGTATGGAGAACGTGTTCGTATCAAGGAGTGGGCTACACGGACGTGTACTGGATGCAAGCATTCTCTGGAGGTAGCGAATCTCCACTCGCCATCCCTGCACACGTCCAAAGATTATGCACATGATGCGTGCGATGCCATGAACCAAACAACGCGTCAACAAAACTCTGCCCATTTGGCATCACTGAAAGCGCCTCCCTTGTGCGATGGATACCCACTTTGCCGTTCTACCTCTGGGTGCGTCCAAGCTTTCCTTGCGCTCGACATTCAGATACTGAGTCAGGTATAGACGTAATAGATACCGTCGTCTCGCAACTCCCCGGCGAGACACTGCAGTTACCCCATTTTCTGTGTCTTCCGCATCCTAGGACAGGTGCGTCGCATCTCACCGGCCGAGATTCCATCTTGAAACGTCGCGTTTCAGGTGTCCCGTCACTCTTCTTGGCTCATGAACCCGTCCCTAGCGAGGGCGACTCCGGCCAAAAGCGGATCTCGAAGATACTAGAGGTCCAGGGAGTGGAGCCACCCAACGCGCGTTCTTGGTTCAACGGCGACGAGGTCATTGCGGGTATGTCTCGCCCGGTTCAGATGCGTTGTATGCTGAGTGAGGGGTAGATGGAAAACTCCTTGTTATGACGCCCGTGGACCCATTGTTCCTCTTGATACCCATACTTCGAGCGATCAAGCAGGTAAAGTAAGTCCTGATATCGGCCGAATGCTGCTAACCATGCTGCAGCCCAGTGGCACCGGGAAATTTTGCCCAGCAGAAGATATTTTTGAAGATGCGGCAAGGCACATGGCAGAGGCAACTATATCTGGTGCTTCCCAGCATATATCACCGTCCGTGGGAGTGGAGGATATCATGAAGTTTGCTGCCCTTGACTGTACCAAGAAGGCTATGAAACGCCTATGTGACGTCAAAGGCAAGCCAAGTGGTTCATAGTTCACATATAGTGCACGTCCTCACACGACTCGTCTCAGAGATATCGGCGGAAATCACTGTATTCAGATACTCGCCCGAGAAACTCACACAAGAGTTGAGAAGGAAGGTGGCAACATTGTCAACGCCTCGCATCACGGAGATGTCAAGGTGCTTGGTCCGAAGTCTCGCGAAGGATGCACTCATGGAAGACAGCAACGAAGCCTTGCTTGAGCGTGAGTCTTGATCATGTAAAAACTGTCGGCCGACCGTGATGATATCCAGTGGGAAGAATGAAACTAGCTTGCGAGATGTTGGGACAATACCTTCCTCAGGATATACAGCAGGGCCTTCTCGCTTCGTACGAGTACGTAACGCACTTTGTGCCATGTTCCCGAGGGATGCTGATGCTGCGAGTCAAATCAGCCTGTCAAAGCTCGAGGCGCACATGACAGCGCTTGCAACAGAGCAGTCTTTTTTGGCGCCTGAGAACACGGCCGTCACTAAGAAGTCAAAAGCTGGTGCCCCACCGGTAGCTGAGGGGACCAAGAAACGCAAGCAGGGGAGCAAGAGTTCACAAGGGGTGGAGAAGCTGAAAAAGGCGAATGTTAGTGGGATGTCCAAGTTGTCAGCCTTTTTCACAAAGAAAGCCAATTAGCAAGCGCGGTATGCCATTAATAAGCTGCTTGTCGCTAGGAAAGGCAATTCCAAATTTTAACTCGCGTGTGAGATGCAGCCGTGAGTAGTAGCTGTGGTTGGATCACCTGTGAGTCGTGGACGGCCGCGCTGAATCCATGGAACAGGTTCCGCATGCCGCCGCGTTGATTTGTGGACGTGTTCTGAAATGGAATCATGGTCAACGGTGACGGTCTTGCTCACGATGGCGTGATATCGTCTCACCGGCTATTCCGATTCCGCCGCGTTGAGCAGTTCAAAAGGACCTGCGTCAACGAATCCAATGCATCGTCATACTGCTCACTGAAAAATGGACAACACTCCTCATGGTGGCTCTTTGAAAGTGCGTCGTCTTTGTACCCGGTCCCTGGGTCCGATCGCTGAGCCTGCCTCAGGATCTTCTTGCCCGAGACGAGCCGATCGCGGCACAGCTTAGGCAAGAGACAGCAACGCTCAAGGATATTGTCCTCACCGAAGTGAGTGTGCACACATAAATCCAGGGGTCAAAATTTCATTCACGACTTCCGCCTATACAGCGTCAACTTTGTGATCTTGAGCTCATTCTCAATGGTGGATTCAGCCCGCTCGAAGGCTTCATGAACGAGAGCGACTACAACGGGTAATCATCTCTCTGATTCCAGCCCATCGATTCTAATCACCATATACAGCGTTGTAGACACCCTCCGACTCTCTGATGGAACTTTGTTCCCCATGCCCATTACCCTCGATGTCTCTTCCGACGATATTACTCGTCTCGGAATCAACCCTGGCGCTCGCCTTGTGCTCCGTGACCCTCGGGATGACGAGGCCCTGGCTATTATCACCGTCCAAGATGTCTACAGCTTTGACCGCGTCAAGGAAGCCATCCAAGTCTTCGGCGCCGACGACCCTGCCCACCCCGCTGTCAGCTATCTCCGGAACCGTGTCAAGGAATATTACGTCGGCGGTAACGTGCAGGCTATACAAGCTCCTGCACACTTTGACTACGTTGCCCTCCGATGTAAGGCACTTTTACCCACTGGCATGTTAACCGGGTCGTCTAATGGTTCCACTAGATACCCCTGCTGAGCTGCGTGCCCACTTCAAGAAACTCTCATGGAACAAGGTTGTCGCATTCCAAACCCGTAACCCGATGCACCGGGCCCACCGTGAACTCACTATTCGCGCTGCCCGTCAGCGTCAGGCTAATGTCCTCGTTCACCCTGTGGTTGGCCTTACCAAGCCTGGTGATGTGGACCACTACACCCGCGTGCGTGTCTACGAAGCTATCATGGCTAAGTACCCCAACGGTATGGGACACCTAGCGCTCTTGCCTCTTGCCATGCGGATGGCTGGTCCCCGCGAAGCAGTCTGGCATACCATCATCCGCCGAAACTTTGGCGCGACACACTTTATTGTCGGACGAGACCATGCTGGCCCCGGAAAAAACTCTCAGGGCAAAGACTTTTATGGCCCATACGACGCCCAACAGCTTGTGGAGAAGTACAAAGACGAGCTCCAGATTGAGATGGTGCCATTCCAACAGATGACCTACCTTCCTTCCACCGACGAGTATCAGCCTGTTGACGAAGTCCCTGCTGGCGTGCAGACTCTCGACATCTCTGGAACTGAACTGCGCCGGCGCCTCAAGACCGGGGCACCCATCCCTGACTGGTTCAGTTATGAGTAAGTACAGCGGATCGCCTTCAACCAGATTGCAACTTACGGTGTTCGTGTAGAACGGTCGTCAAGAGATTGCGTGAAAGCTACCCGCCACGCAACAAGCAGGGCTTTATCCTGTTCCTCACTGGCTTGCACAACTCTGGCAAGGATGTCATTGCCAAGGCCCTTCAAGTTGCATTGAACGAGCAGGGTGGCAGGAGTGTTTCCCTGCTCCTCGGAGAATCCATCAAAAACGACCTGACTCCCGAGTCGCTTACCGCCGAGGAACGGCACGAGAACATCCAACGTATCGCCTTCGTTGCAAGCGAGTTGGCACGAGCCGGCGCCGCTGTCATCGCTGCACCGGTGGCTCCCGAGGAACGTTCGAGGACACTTGTCAAAGACACCGTCGTGTCCACCGCTGGTGCAGGAGGCAACTTCTTCCTTGTCCATGTAGCCACGCCCCTCGAACACTGTGAGAGCACAGACAGACGTGGGGTGTATGCGCAAGCAAGAAACGGCACCATCAAGGGCTTTGTCGGTGTCGATGTCGAGTATGAAGCGCCAAAGAAAGCAGACCTCACTGTGAACGTTGCCACTCAGAACATCCCCTCCATCGTTCACAGTACGTCCTGCATTGTT
>JBBPSU010000309.1:0-14998 GCA_038093755.1 Tylopilus microsporus | reverse complement strand
GAAGTGCCTGTGGGAAATCAGACTGAGCCAGGAAAATGCAAAGCCAGGGAAGTAGGTGGGTTGCAACGAGCTGAAGGTGTCACTATGAAGGTTGGAATGAGAAAGAAAATCACCTCTACAATTAAACTGGGCACACCTGATGGCGGTCAACAACTGGAAATATGCGGATCCAAGGTTTGATGCCATCACGTGTAGATCGTTGATAAGACTTGAGAAGAATCTAAAGAATGGCTTCTGCTGGAACATAACCCCTTGATCTTCATTCATGTTGGCCAAGACGAAGACGAAGATCGATAAGATTTTAGTTAGGTAATGCACCTGGCCTGGTTGTTGTTGACACCAGAAGCATCCCCGTGGTACTTGATGATGTAGACGATCAAGTGTGACATCGCGTCCAGAGCCTGGAAAGCGTATTCAAACTCTCCAGCAGCAACACACTTGAGATAGCTGTTGACACTGGAATCGGCGCAAATGCGGAAGAAGAAGGAAGAGACGTCCTCGACCTTCAGGATACCTTGTTTGGTCAGCTGAGTAATGTAGGGGACAAAAGCCTTCTCTGGGGAATGCGAACGCTGGAAGATGGTGACCCATTGCTGAAACCAGGAGAAGAGCTTCTCTCCGAGTTGCTCAGTCTCAGGCTTGACCGAAGGTTGCCTAATTACAACACCGTCGGAAGCAATGGCAGTGTTCGGGCGTCGTACCACTCCACGGAGATCGTCGAACAGACGCTGGACTCTATTAAATGGGCATGAAACTATGTCCTAGAGAAAAGGCCTGATATGGGCACGTACTCTTCACTGGCTTTTCCCGCTTGGACAAGCTGACCCAAAACCTCGATGGTATATGTAGGCTGGTTTTGGGTCGCGACGGGCGGGTCACTAGACAAGCACTCTCGGACGAGGCCAGCCGCAAAACTCTGCAAGGTCGGTCAAGGATCCTGGAACAAGCTCTTCGCCAATTGCTGGTCCTGGAGCGAGATGTTCACAAGTCCACTACGTAGAAGCGTGAGGGTCACAGGAATGTTGAGCTTGCGCTGCACCAACGTCAACTCTATGCGAAGCCAAACTTGACGAACTATGAACCTCATCCTCGGCGTAAAAAAGCCAAGTGATGGCCTCCTTGGCAACTTTCTCGAAGGAATGGCATAGCTGATCCTGCAACGTAAATTCCCCTTCCTAGCTGAGACGATGTCTTGTACAACAATTGCACAATCTTCTGAGACATCAACAGTGGAGTGCGGTGGCGGTCTACTGACTCGGCAGCGATGTAGAGCACCTGGCGGACCAGGTGACGAATGTTGTGGTTCGAGGGCAACGCGGAGAGAGAGGCAATAGGCAACTGCACAATGAAGCTCTCTAGATCCCTGATGGTGATCTTACACTAGAGTTAGTATGAAACATGCATCAACTATTAGCAGACAAACCATGAACTGTTCCATCGCCCCTGGGTGGCTCAAAGCACTCATTCCCTGTTCCAGTGCAGGAGAACCAGTATACACGGCAGGAGGAATATGATCAGCACGCAAATACGCAACTGCCAAGCCAGGCCGGCTCATAGAAAGCCGTCACCTGGGGTCGAGAGCTGGTCCCTGCATCAATAACATAGTAACATAGTCCACACACTACTCACAAAAATCTTCGTAGACAGCGACTTGATGAGGCTGCAGACCTGTCGCCTTGATACGCAAGGGATCGGGAAGAACCACCGAAAAGTTGGTAGGAAGGGCAGCGGGATCCCAGAATGTCTGACCGCCGCGAAACCCTCTGTGCCTTCGGCGAGCTTCATAAGATGTCGCAAATGCTTCATCGACATCGGCCACCGCACGTTCCATTGCAGCCTTCTCGATCGCCGAACAAGCAACCTCGACGTTATTGGCCACAAGGATGGAAAGCACCTGCTCAGAAATCACTTGTTCATTGAAACCGTGGTCAACAAGGGTCGTGCGAAGGTGTCCACCGAGATTGCTTTTGAGTGGCTCTTTGCAGGTCACCAGAGCAAGACTCCCAGCGAGCTTCTGGGCCATTAGATGCCCAGCCTTGCATAATTTGTCCTCGCTGGGTTCCATGGCAAAGTCCTTCGTAACAAGCTCTCGGGTAGATATTCCTGCAATCGTAACTGAGCGCTCGACAACAGGGACAATGATCTAGAAGAGAAGATGACTTGGTCGACAAAATACAGCTTCGACAACTTGAAGACATCAGGCATACCTCGCGAACCGAGCGATCGACAGCCAACTGCACTGCTCTTTTGAATGAGTGGTTGACGTGCAACGGTGCAGGTTGGGGACTGATGATTACACTCGATGCCAGGCTGGCCAAAATCGACTCGATATGCGCCCCGATCGCTCTCTGCACCTCTGTTGGGGTGGTGGACGCAAGCGACATGACTTGTCCTTCGCCCTGTACTCTCCCGCGGTCAAACCCGTTCATAGACATTGAGTCCATGTCATTAACATAATCGGGGAGACCGTGTGCGGGGGCCGAAGCATTGGCTGAGGACCGATTCCTCAGAATTGTGGTCCCTTCGACTGTGTCCAAATCAATGTCGAGGCCTTTGCATAACACTTCGATCTCAAACCTTAGGTTCAACTTGAGATCGGCGAAGTGGTAGAGCTCCGCAAGAAGCGAGATAACGGCCATGAGCCACGGGTTCGGAGGCCTGAACACCTTGGATTTCGCACACAAGGTTCGAGAGTTTTGAACACAAACGGAATAGCAATGATCAACCGTCCACTTTCAAAGCCTTCGACGAGGAGGTCTTTGAAGGAAAGGTTTTTATGGCGGATGGGCTTGTCCCTAGCGAGCGTGATAGTCCCAAGCCAAGAACCAAGGCTCTTCAGGATTGCCCGCTCAGACATGACTTCCATTGTTTTTTTCGTTATTGAGCATCGCAGCAGGCTTGACGAATGTCTCCTGGAGGACAAGCTTGTCCAGTTTTGTGTCGAAGTTGCTGGGTGCAAGGTTGTTCACGATGAACAAAACCTTGTCTGATAGGAAGTTCCTCAGCCGGCTCCTCGATCTCAGCATCCATCTTGTCTGGCTGGATAGCAGTGAAGACCGGTGTTGGATCAGCTACGAGAGACCTCGTGTCTCCATTCCCATCTCCAGTAGCGATTCGCGATGGATAGTTGGCGCAAGGTCTGGATGGGCTTCCATGAGATGGGGTATACCCGACAATGCCTGACAGAGTGGTTTCCATTCCGGAAGGTGACTTTCAAAGTGGGCCAGAGCTTGCAATACAAACTTGAACAGGTTTGTCTCGGGAGGGCAGCTCAGGGTGTCGACAATGTAGCGAAGTGCTATCCCGAATGGTATGAGATCGACCAGTTCACGCTGAATGATTGAACCAAAGAGATAGCCAGTCATAGCGAGCTCGTGAGCGGGGTAGTAAGACTGAAAGAATTTATATTCGTCGAAGAGGAAATGGAGCATGCAGGAGAACATTTCGTAGTCTCTAGAGCCTGAGGAGGCCTTGCTGCGTTGGAGGAGAGCGATGACTTCATTGATGGTCGTTTGTTCGTCGTACATTTCCTTGCATATGGCATCCACTTCGGCCTCAATCTCGGCAGAGTAGCTGACAATAGCGAAACCGGGTTCAGAGTCAGCACCGGGGGTAAGATTCATGAGGCCTGGGTGGATTTGCAGACAAGCACTGCGGACTTCAAGGCAATAATCAATGTCCTCACGAGGCATTTTGGCGGAGCTATGTGATATGTTGGTGAATTTCAAATGCCGAAATAAAACCACGAACTTGTTTCGAAGGGTGTGGAGGAAGATGGCGATAGTCTGTGGGCTCAGGGACATAGTGCGAGCATCCACTGCAGGGTCGGACATTCTTGCGACCCTTTCACTCTCCACCTTGACTTCCAGGAGATGGATCATCGAGCAGAGGAACTCACCGCCATGTGTGGTAACATTGTCAGCAAGCCACTTGTCAAGATTCAAATATTCTCGGCGAGAAGCGAGTGTGGTGACATCGAGAGCGAACATGAAAGGCCGCGAGTCCAAGAATCTATAGCGCGTTAGACTGGGACCAGGGCATAGGATTGCAACCCCTCACCTTGAGGTCTTGCGCAACATCCAAGATCCTAGTGATGTTTAGGGGCTCTTCGTAGAAGCTGCGAAATGCGCCAGGAAGATACGCAGGATCAATTTGCCATAGACGCATGAAGACAAGCTGATGATTCGGATGACCTACCAAAAACATAGCCAGCAACTTGCGAGAATATTCGAGACGAATGTCACCCCAGTTTGGTCCTATAACAAGGGTTAAACACATTGAAAAATAAATAAAACGAAATAACGCACCGGAACTCAAACCCATATGCACCAACTCTGCACTTATCCTGAAGGCCTTATCCAGTATATCACGTACACAGGTCCGAATGTCAGCATTGTCCGAATCGGCGAGTCGCACTAGAATCTCGAAAAGATCAAGAGAGTTCCATGTGTGGCCCTGGACATTGGCAGTCAACGACTTGGTCGTCGGGCTCGCAGATGCCACATCCTCAACCGTGACAATCCTGTGACCAGGCAGGGACAAAGTTAAAGTATCCGCGGGCAAGGATAAAAGAGCGTCAAGAAGCTTGAGCTGATATAACGAGTTTTTCCATATGCCCCAGAACCCAGTTACCGCATGGGGGTCGGCCTCGCGAAGACAATTGAGGAGGATGGCGATCAATAACTTCAGCGTGGCGGTATCGACCCCATGTCGATCAGGCCAGTCAAAGGCCTTGATGACGTTGACCCAGTTGAGGTTAACATGCTACAAAACGTGTCAACGACGATGGTTGGATGCTCCCAAAGTTAAAACTTACGAAACTACCCAAAGCCCTCACCAGCGCCCCGACATCACACACGGTCGTACCCTCCGCAGCAAGCCGAGCTAAACTTGAGATGATCTAGACAACTTGGGCATCCCGTGGTGGATTGGCGTCGGAGATGTCTGCATGAGGGATGCTCCAGGAGGAAGGCTGCATGAGTGAACTCTATTAGTCATCCCCAGAGTACGCGTCATGCGGCATACCTAAAAGTGGGGAAGATGCGTTGCAAGATAGGGGCAACTATCCCTGGCCCATACTTGGCCTGCGCCGCTGCGATGAGGGCCTGACGCAGTGTGCCATCCAATACAGGCGTTTCCGAGCTGGAGTCGGACAACAGGTTGGACATGAGTTTTGCAATTTGTTGAGGGGAAAGATTGGGTCGAAGGAAGGATGTTGGCAGAGCGAGAGTACAGCGCTCTCGAAGTCAACTCGATGAGGGTGGCAGCCTGCGTAACCAGCTCCTTGCGGGTAGAACCAGCGACGATAGAAGAAGCCAGTACAAGCCTTTCAAACGGCTGGAGAGAAACACAATCTACAAATCGAAGTAGATCAAAGTGCCTAAAAGCTTCCCCTTCGCCCTTGTCGCTGTCACGGAATTGGTCTGCAAGAAAAGGGTCACGAGCCAGACGCTGGGTTTCTTGGGCGAGGAGACGGAAGGTTAAGGCGGTAGAGGTATCGAATGCAGAAGGAGGTGTAGCTAGGACGAGACAGCTCTGGGAGTGAACGATGAGGCGACAAATGAAGTGGAGGTAAGTGTCAAGACCGTGCTGCTCAGAGAGCTGCATCGCGACGGTTTGAGTGAAAATTTAAGTGATAAAAAAGGAGAGGACATACGAAATGTATTCCAAGTTATTCCTCTCGAATTTGTCCTCCGTGAGGGTTGACAGGAGGAAGACAATTTGAGCCTTACAATTGAGTGTATGTTGGCCTTTGGAGGATTATCCATCGCCGACCAGCGTGCTCCTCATCCAAAATGGCGTCGGCTGGTGGAAGCGTCAATCGACGCCTGGAGTCTTCAGCCAGGTCAAGAACTCTGTCGACGGGGCATAAGGATAAATAGGGGTACGCCGAATGGAAAGGAAAGACGGACGTACCATTGGCGATGATCCGCTCTCTGGCATCCTTGAGCTGTAGTCGTCGAGGCGAACTGACCAGAGTCTCGTGAAAGTCGACATCTACCTTTTGACAACTTGAGCTTGAACCCGGAAGTACTGCAACCACGTTCAGTCAAGGGGAAAGGGAAGCACACGTGTAGTGACTCGCCAGCTGGCGTAGTTTCCTTCGTCTGTGCTCTAAACTACGCTCGCAGATACGCATTCTCCGTCGCTACATCACACGCTCGATCAGCATCACAGCGCATACAACCACGGTATAACTCACACTTCATCGCATCGTTTAACGTCTCAAAGAGCTCCACATACAGCTGTTCCAACACCCCCACGCTTTCCCAATGCCTTGCCTGCCTCCACCCTCGACACGCCACAAAGCACAAGTATGATGCCTTTTGCAGCCAACAACTACTGCACACGCACAAACGCTTCCACGGCCGACAGGTCAATGCATTGCGACGAACGCAAAGTCGATGACGGTGAAGCGGACCGGGTGAGCGTAGAACGTCGGCAGGTCGACGAGCGAGCAGATGGTGTCCTCGATGCACGAGATCGTAGAGGAAGCCTTGGAGTTAGATAATGCGCGTCCGCTGCGATACTTCAAGGATGTAGGCGTGATGGGCTGCGGGACGGCGGGCGGTGGAAATGGCACTGTCGTCCGAATAGCACGTTCGGATGTTCTGATGCTGGGAGTTTTGAACGATGAAAAAGAAACCTGGAGTAGATCAGTGAGCCATCCGGGTGTCCAGAACGTGAAACTCACAGCTAACAACGATCCCAAACAAAAACCCAGGGGTAAAGTGTCTTATAATACCTCCCTCACGAAGTCAATCCAAAGCATGGAAATGAGCGCGCCCACAACCATGACAGCTGCACACACGAAGGATCGACGAAATAAGCACAGGAAAGATTCACACGGATGTTTGCGATCGGTCCAGTGCCAACAATTAAAAGCCAAAACGTGGCTACAGCCAGCATAAATCCAGCGACGCGAATCCCTCTCTCAACACGATAAAATCTGAGACATGGCTCTCAGTATGTAAAGTAAGCCAAGGGAAGGAAACGACTGACAAGAGATTTCGGACTGTGGACATGTCCGCATCCCACAGTAGATCGAGATGGGTCAGGATGTACACGGTCCCAAGGAATCCTGCAGCAAGACTAGGGGGTCGTCTTTCTCCCATAGGACGGACCCGGCAGAGAACGCGACGTGCTCAAAGTAGGGGGTGAGCGTGGTGAGGAAGGCGTAGTCGAAGGCGTTAAAGGACCCGAACGCTTTGTGGGGATGTAGCAGCTCGGCCGACACGTCTGTGAAGAGCTCTGTCGACAGCGCATAAGGGTAAATAATAGGGGCATGCCGAATGGAAAGGAAAGAGGGGCGTACCACTGGCGATGATCTGCTCTCCGGAATCCTTGAGCTGGAGTCGTCGAGGACCGACCAGAGTCCACATTCACCTTTTGGTGACCCGGAAGCACTGCAATCACGTTCAGTCAAGGGACAAAGGAAGCACGCATGTAGTAACTCACAAATGGGTGCCGCCTGCTTGTTCTGCGCTCTAAGCTAAGTGCGCAGAGACATGCATTCTCCATCCCTGCATCACACGCTCGATCAGCACTGCAGCGCACACAACCGTGGATACTACTCACGCCCCATCACCTCCATGCTTCTCCCTCGACACGCCATAGATGGCGAGCACGACTTGGACACCCTTGGCAGCCAACAACCTCCCTGCACGCGTACAAGCGCCTCCGCAGCCGATAGGTCGGGGAACGAGCGGATGGTGTCCTCGACATAGAAAATCGTGGAATCCTTGGAGTTAGATGATGCGTGCCTGTTTTGACACTTGGTGGATGTAGGCGCGGTGGGCTGCGGACAACGGACAGAGGAAATGGCACTGTTGCCTGTATAGCACGTTCGGATGTTCCGACGTTGCCAGGAGTTTTGAGATAGTGGTTCGGCTCAGAAAAGTCAATACGGTGACTTTTTGCACCGGACCGTTTTCGGAGCGAGAGAAGTCACGTGCTGCGACAGCCCACCTGCCTTTTATATCGATCCTGTCTGATTAATGCCCAACGAGAGCGTATCAATGCACACTGGCATGCGCCCCTACGTATGAAAGAGTCCAAGTTTATATTGCACGGCAGTACAAAGGGCTAGGAAGCTTGGGTGCGGTCTGTCAACATCGGCCAGATGATCAAGGTCATTTGAGCATCGTTTCACGTCCTCGGTAGCAAGATCTGTCGTGTTGCTTGTTCGTGCATGTAATACACTACGTATCGATTAGAGTCCTTTGCGGACAAGGTGACAACACGCCAACGTTTGCGTTTTTCACCCCACCTTGGACGTGACCGGTGTAGATGGACCAGAGTCGGTCGACGCCACGGGGGGACCTGTATAGTAGTACCGACCATCTGTGGATCGTCGCCAAGAGCAGGCGTCAGAGCGCATCAAAGTACAAAGAAAACAAACGTACTGATTGAATACCACATGGCACTAATGACCATGAACCCGACAAACACCACCGAGGCATAATCTGCAAAACAAATGAAATGCCTACGTCAGTGGAAACCATACCCCACACTACAACACCCAACTCATCGTCACCTGCATCACCGGCATGTTGGCTAGCATCGAGAACAACACGATCGCAAACACGATCCATAGCACCGCGGTTGTGTTCACGGCTACTCCCGCCCTGCCCAACCCAAACGGCTCGTCCTTGACGTCTGCATGTCCCCTTGCGAGCGAGATCGCGATCGGCAGTGCGTACGACGCGCCGAGACACATGACGCCAATGCCGACAAACGCGCCAAAGGCGGTCGAGGAACTGAAGTGGATGAGTCTGAGGAGCACCTGGATCATTGTTGAGAGCATGAGCGCGTTAACAGGGACGTCAGTTTTTACGGTAGTGTTGCCCACGCGCCTCACCACTTGTTGCTCCATCTTTCCCTCCAGTCTCGTACTCACTATGACTGGAGGTAAGCCACTCATTCATTCCTCTACTTACATAGGTACCCATTCCTTAGCCAGTCGCCTTCCGGTAGAAAGGTAGAAAAACACGTAGGCCGTGGGTGCTGTCGTCGTTGCTGTGGTTGTTGAAGAAGTTGTCACTGGAGGACCCTTGAAACCTGGAGTTGCAAAGTAAATTTCTTGCAGTCAGGAGGTTCATGGAAACTAACCTTCTGTGCCACTGTCGATGAGGGATTTCAAACTGTCTGGATTCTCCGAATCGATCAGATTATCCAGTGTGGTGTTGATCCACCAACATGCCTCCACGGAGTCAAGGCCGCATATAACAGGATTGAATTGCATATAGTAGTCGTCACCTTTGTCTTGAATCTTGCCAAAGTAGCTGCGTCGGACGTGAAGTAACCACTATCATCATGAAAGCCATATACTCACGGAGTAACCTTGACACCTGGAACTCGCTTCATGACATACTCGGCCGCCACAGAGGCTTTCGGTTTTCCTATATCCGCTTTGTCTGCTCATCGTGTTCAGTACGACGTGTCGCGTGAAGTACTCGAGTACACGTGCACCTGAACAAAAACTGACGATTGAGATTACGCATCTTGGAAAACTTACACGCCACGCGGAGGCTAGAGCCCATGTCTATCATGATGTGGATATTTTGCACTTGTTCCCAAGAAAATCTTTGACCTAGAAGGAGGTGAGAACCAGTCCGTATATACCCAAAGACCTGCATACATCATCCCCAGCCAGAAAGGATGGATCTGTACGTGGACCAGGTTGATCTAGGATTTGGTCAATGTGAGGTAGCGGTCTCTTGTCTTCAGAAATACGACACGGAGGTTGCATTACATAATCGGAAGCATCAAAGCCTCATTCTCCGATTGCCAGTGATGATGGTGCCGACTCGGAGCAGCGAAGACATAGACTGATATTGGATGAGTCAAACATCTCCCCGAACGTCAGAATTCGAACGTCCGATACGAGATGATGTCTGATCGGTGGACCAGACTTTGCATTGAAAGCGAACGGCGATTACAGGTATGTTGTACAATATAACGGCACGGTTGGACAGACGCGACTCAACTGATTACATATCAAATCGATTATCTGCGACGAATGGGACGCTTCTCAATGATGACAATAAGTGACTTCAGCCTCACATGCCTCCTAGTACGTCCACCATCCCTTCCTCAGTCATGTCGGACTCCAACCATCACTCCATGCTCGGTGACCTAGACGAAGGCGGGTTTATCGTCGGAGACGGCCTCCGTGAGGACGAAAATAATTTCCAAATGGCGATGGAAGATCAACAGGCTACACAGGACGAAATCACCGCC
The DNA here is from genome assembly GCA_038093755.1 of Tylopilus microsporus. Classification (NCBI taxonomy): domain Eukaryota; kingdom Fungi; phylum Basidiomycota; class Agaricomycetes; order Boletales; family Boletaceae; genus Tylopilus; species Tylopilus microsporus. Next base: position 4,756 of record JBBPSU010000309.1, on the reverse strand, counting down.
AGCGCCGCGACAGATTGGTATGCATTCCTCTGGGATGCTCCAGATGCCGTTCATGAATGGCTCTTCCCACATTTTCTTGATCCACATACCCTTTGCAACTCGGAACCCCCCATCCCCTTCAACCCGGGCCTGGGCCCTTTAAATGTCCTTCAAGCTCACGGTGCTGCTGATCTCGCCCCTTCCCACCGCGGTCTCGAGGGACACCCCAGCATCCCTGGAGATTTTGTCAATCACCTCAAGAATGCCCATGCGGAATCGTTCGCATCTCTCGCAATGGATACTGCAAATTTCTTATGGACCCATATGTCTGGCCACAGCCTCGGCCGATCCCCCACGGATAAGCTGTGTGAAACACTCTACATCCAGGCCATCTTGCACAGGATGAGGGTGCGGGCGAACTGGGTCCCGGAGCACGGTAAGCCGACTTTCTTCGCTCAAGCTCACATTCTCAATTTGTTTAGTCAATGTAACCCTGCCCGTTCCGGTGGCACAGCCCGGAAGCTTAAAATTTGACATTCACGAAGTTCCTACAGAAACGCTTCTTGACAACAAGCAGTTCAAGGCTGCGATGTTCAATCAGGTACGCATTTCCTCCCGCCGGATAACCAAGTTAACCTCTAACGTTGTATAGCTAAGGAACATGGCCCGCTCGTTCTGCGAGCACGCTTCGCAGTGTGCCAGATATCTTATCTGCACTCGCGGCCCATTGAGCGTGGAAAATGAGATAACTTCTGACCTCAAGCAGGAACTCCGGAAGTCCTTGAAGTTTGGCCCCTACGGGCCTCGGATTCTCCATGGAAACCCCATGTCAGACGATCCGATGGCTGCACAAGTACGTCACACATTTTCGTTACACTCAACAATCACTCATTATATTTCAGCCGTTTGAGAACGCCGAGTTGTGCAGCCTCGTTCGAGAGGCTTTATTTGACAGGAATAGCTTAGGTTGGTTTGGTATTTTGAAAGACAACGATGGCCCGAATGGGCTGACGTGGACGCCATTGATGGCTGCCAGCTGCTATTGCGCCACTTATGTTATCGCTTGGGTACAAATTTAATCTACTTTCCCTCTATGACTTACTCAATCAAAGTTCGTAGCTCATCGACACGATAGATGATATCTGTAGCAACAGGACCTCTTCCAATTGTGTGTCAGACAGCAAGACAACAAGGGTGAATTCTATGACGAGTCAGCTGTCAAGCGTTTTCGCCAACACAATGCTCGGCTTCCCTGATGTTCCCAAGCATGTACAAGACAATATGCGTTTGGCTCTCTTGTCATTCATGCTCCGAACTCAGCCACTGGCAGTACTCCCCTGATTGTTCTCACTAGTAGCTGCCCAATATGTACATATCCGATTAATAAACCCGAATTTGACTACGTAATCCTGTGCTTCACCCTCTCACATATAGACTGCCATATATGTTTGGTCGAACGTAGTACCTCACTCCCACCACTAAGTGAGTCGTCACGTCACTTGACTTCCAAGTCGAGTTTACCACTAGTAACAGCGTGGAGAGTCCAACAACCCCTCTCCAGTGTTTATCCTACTTCCCGCAGAAGCTTCGATGCCCACCAACAGAGTTAGTGGGAATTCAGAGAGATGCGCTTGGTCTCCCGGGCCATCCCCTTGCATGCATGATGGACGACCTGCTCCATCGAAGGCATCAAACCACAACCCCGGGGAACTGGAAAAGTTCCCGACAGAAACTAAAGTTGTATCAAAGGATACAAGTCTGTCTGCTGCAAGTTCTGCTCACGAAGATCATCTCGCCGCATTCGAGGCCAATGTTGAGCAATCGTATCTGAGAAAGGTAATTCAAGTTGAAATATTGTATATTGTGATTGATCAGGCAACGTTTGAATTCCAGATACCGTCATCATGATCCCTCTCATCTGTCAAGTGACAGAAAAGTGGGATGTGGTATAACGTGCTGATGACGAAGAAAATTGCAGCACATAAAATGCTAGAAGCACAGAAAGTCATTCAGGAGATCGAGGACGAGATTGCAGAGCATCTGACCAGGGAGACAATCGCACGCCTCCGTTCTAGGTTCTACACGATCGAAGATGAATCTTCTCCCGATGGACAATTTATTTCGACTGTATCACGTGTTCTTGTTCAACCATCTGCTCTAACTTAGGGTGCATCTGCGGAACATATTCAGCATCATGCTGACACTCACGTTGTAAATTCAGTGTTTATTTATGTCCATGCTTGTATCGCTCTTATGGTATGCAAGTTGATAGGAGTGGGTGGGCTGTTCGTGGCGAAGTTTTCTGTTGTTGTAGTCGATGTTTCTCCTTAGTCCACTGTGTCCCTGTACCGTGTTGCTAAACTAGCGATATGATCATGATGTTATCCTACGGACTCCCGCCGACGCAGAGACCTAGAGTAGTGTTCCATCCTCACTTTCAAGTTTCAACCATCGTCCAATGAATAACCTGCAATTACACCCTGTTTGGCCAATCGCATCTCTGACTGGTTGTGTGGCTCGTATGGTATCATTTATAGGTGCTTACCCGATCGCCAAATTGTGTCTCGCACATGCATTCCCCATCACATCATGATGTCCTCAGTCTGTCTCCTCACCAGTACCCCGCTTCCTTGTCTTCCTCGTCGTCGTGCTCATCCTCGTTTTCGTCGACAGTCTTGAAGTGCCCGCAGTGCACCCGCCTTCTCTTCTTTTGCTACACGACGACGTCAACGAGGTGCGCTTCGCACGTTTTGCCGATCCAGCAGCCTATTGACATACTTGTGACGTGCTAGACCTTGTCCAGGACCTCTATGTCCGAGTCAAGAACTCAAGGCCTACAAGCCTCCCGTAACTGTCTGTGTTTACCCTGGCATGCCTTTTCTGACTTGGAACCGTGATGTCCTAGGCCAGGGATGTCCCACGTCGCAAACGTAAAGATGTTCAACTCACCTGCCGCACCCCAAGCACCTGTTCTCCTTGCAGATCACGCGTTGCTTTCTGTGTCAGTGGAACCTGGCACCTCACTGCTCATCGATACATGGGCGCTGGACGGTTCCCATTTTTGGCACTGCATACACCCGTATCGATATCACTGCTTCCTCCGGCCAACATTTTTGTATACACTCCGTCCTAGCAGACCAGACGCTAACCGCCCAAGCGCTTGATACTAGTACGAGGAAAGGTTTTCGGTGCAATGGGATTACTGTTCTCAATATTTTATAGAAACTTTTGTATTTTTTTCTTTCTTTCTTGCAACAAGCACATTGACTTGTCAATGACATTCAATATATATTAATGCCAAAGTGGGCTTAATTGTAGGCGGTGTTCGGTGTTTCTTACCGACAAATACTTAACCCCTGGCTGATCCAATTGGTTTAAAACTGAGGAGCCTGCTAATCTCTCCTTGCTTCGTCGACTACATGTGGAACGGGCATGCCAGTGGAAGTCGCTGCCATCTCGGATGAAGCTTCGCTCACACTGGCACAAGCCTGTGTCTGCGGCCGATGGTTCACCGACTTGGGTGCATTCACTCAGCACCAGAAGGGATGCGGTAAAGGGAAAAAACGACTCGCGAGCGCACTCACCTATTGAAACTGGACTATGGAATGTCCTTGTTCCAACAGCAGCAGCGCAGGATAATCAGTGGGAAGTACTCACTGATAGAACGTATAGAGGCAGAGAGGAGTAGCTGTGGTAAGACGATCTGACTTGTAGGAGTGCAAGAGCGACTTGTGATTGTGGGACTGAGTCCCGCTCTTATATACTACAGGGTTTGTTTGTACCTATTGTGTACTATCACCCAGTATAGAGTATCCATGGAACACCATGGAACGTCGCAGAATGATTTATCATCATATGATGTCATGTGCAGCATGTGCTGACTGATCATCTTATCATATGAGTCATCATCATCATGTCATCCGATAGATAAGAGTCTAGACCTATGTCGTCATAGATAAGACGTTCTAGAGTCTAGACCTGCTTAGTCATCATGGATTTCAACATCACCAAGGCGAAAGAAGTCTATCAAAGCAAAAGAGCTAAACTTACGCGTCCCCGCACTCGGAGCTTTGGCTTAGATGACGGTGAAACTGCGTTCTTAGGTTCTTCCAGTGAAAATTGTGGCCCCGAACCTCTGCCACCAGGACCGCTCTGGTTACACTCGGTGCGTCAAATAGTGCTTGATACCGTGTTCAATGACAAGGCTTACTCTCGACTTCACCTCTACAACAGCAACAGAATGAAGTCTCCTCGACGCCACGGAAGTCGAGGCACACCAATCGCAAACTTCTACCATTGCAGTTTCGGGATGTGCTCCCAGAGTGCTTGTCACCGCTTCCTCCTCCTGAAATAGTCACCGGTCCGCTGATGGCCAAGTTGCCAGGCATAAATCCTCCGCTTTCTTCGCCTCATAACAAATCGTCCGTCCACATCGGGAAATCGACTCGCTCTCTCTACTCTTCATCCCGCAAGATGCTCAAAACACAAATGAATAAGTTTGGACTGTTCCGCATATATGACACTGACGACCCTCCTCACCATGACCCAGAAGATCCGTATTCGATCGAGAACGCTTCTTTATCATGTGCTGACTTAGAGGTCTCTAGTCTGGGACTCTCGCGTGAACCTTCGTTTTACCCTTACCCCAATGAGAGCTCGATGCGCCTCGGGGATTGGTATTGGAACCAGGGGCCCCAGAAATCCAAGGAAAGCTTCAGGCAACTCATCGATATTCTCGGCAGTCCTTCCTTTTCGCCTTCCTCCGTGTCGCAGACTG
>JBBPSU010000308.1:0-15000 GCA_038093755.1 Tylopilus microsporus | reverse complement strand
CCGCTCACGCGAATAGCTGTAGAAAATATGGGACAGCGGGATCGGTCTCAGCTCCTGGCTTGTTCAACTCTTCTCTGTAGCGCTCCCAGAGGCCGGCGACCCACTTGCGGATCTGCATGTGTCGCTCTTTGGCACCAACGTGCGGCACATTTTAGAATTGGGCGCCGGGACGGGTGCTGCGCTCGACGCTCGATCTCAAAGTCTCGGAGAATGCTGGCTCTATCGTGACCACTGATCTAGGTATGTGCAGACCCTTACATACATGACCTGTTTTCATTCCCACTGATGCACTCATACAGCCTCTGCGATGCCCATCTTGAAACACAACATCATCTCCAATCGCGCCCTGACGCCTAAATGCACTCCTGAGGCAGCCATCTTGGACTGGGACGATGAGGAACCTCCACCGGAAGTGCAAGCACAGTTGGAGGCCGGAGTGGACGTCATAGTGTACGTGTCGCCCCCATGCTTCCCGTCGAGACACCTCGTCTGATGCCGATCCCCCTCAGGATGCAGACGTCACCTACAACACTGCGTCCTTTGGCGCACTCATCGCAACGCTCTCGCGATTTGTTCACCGCTGCAAACAAAGACGAAACGGACACCCGCTGAGGGTGCTCATGGGCTACAAAGAGCGACATCCTGGACCTCGCGCAAGAACTCGGTCTCTGTTTTCAGCAGTTCGGCCGAGTCGATGAGGCAGGGGGAATCCGGTCGAGATTTGGTTGGGGTGATGAACGCCAAGTAGGTGTGTTGGGTATACGATACGTATTGCTAAATCCTTGCTGTTGTACAATTTTTCTTTGGGCTCTCCGTGGACTCTGCAGATCCCGATAGGAGGGTTTCGCAGTGAGACTTTGGTCAACAGTGGCATTTACTTGGGTCCAGAGAAGCGCCCAGGGCACGAGATCATTCTGCGTGATAAGGAGGCATGCGGGTGCAAGCAGGCAGCACTGCTAGCCCATCCAGCCTGAGTGTTCAAGACGACCACACGGCCTGCTTTCATTGAGCTCGCCTCATGCCTTCAAGGACAGGTCTGCGACAGCAAGATGAGTGGACGGACAAGTCAATTGATCAGACAATGATGACAAGAACACGAGAGTGTACAGGGAGTGATGATCCTCAGACCTACATGATGCAGGTGTCGCGCCAGTGTGAATCGCATGTTTGCGCGTGAAATGACACTAGAGCGATTTGGCAACGAGCTTCCTGAATGCAAATTGCGGTTGATCAGATTGATGAGAGTAGGGTCGAGGGTTACATTCAAGAAAGCGCCAGGGGCATGAGAACATTCTGCGTGCGAGGAGATTTGAGTATAAAGAGACATGTGTGTGCAAGCAAGCGATACCTATTACCGCGGGCTCACCTAGCGCGCTAGTCGACGACCACGCAGCCTACTTTCATCACCTCTAGCTGGGTATGTTTTCAAGGGCAGGTCTGGGACAGCAAAGTGAGTGAATGGACAAGTCAATCGATCGGACGATGCTCACGACAACAGAGAATGATGAAAACCGACCCTCACGAAACGGTCAGGAAGCGGAGACAGAGACGGTCGAATATGATGTAGACAAGGTGATTTAAATCCAATTTCGACGAGCTGAATGCGGGACTGGTTCCTCTTTCACGAAAAGGGAGCAAGACAGATCAAGATCGATTATCGAGGAATCTGCTCAGTCGCGGTCCTCCCTGATGGAATGCATTTCGTGGGCGGTGACAAAGGCGAGATTCGAAAGTGGCGCATTCGAGACGGCGCCGAAGTGGGAACGCCAATGGACGCGGGAAGTTGGATTAATGACATTGCGGTATCACGCGATGGACAGTGGATCGTCAGCGGGACAGTGAGCGGTTTGGTGACCGTTTGGAATGCAGTGAACGGCGAAAAAGTGGCCGAGTTCAAGGCACACTCGGATTGGGTGCATGCAGTCGACATCTCGTTCGATGGGGCGAAAATCGCGACAGGATCACATGACAGGACTGCCTGCGTCTGGTCACGCTCGACTGGCGAACGACTCTTCGAGTTAAAGCACGACATCCGTGTGGTTGGCGCGAAATTCTCACCCGACGGACGCTTCCTTGCGACTGCCGCGTGCGCTGAGTCTGTTCGCGTCTACAACAATCAGAATGGAGACCTCCTCGTCGACGTTCCCATCGACGTCTATCCATATCACAACCAATCCCTTGCCTGGTCGATAGATGGCAAGAAACTTTTTGCACTATCTAGAGACAACTACATCTACTGTCTCAATCCATCCAACGAAACCACGCTCTCAAAATGGAGCATCCACAACAGCGACGATACCCACTGCATCGCTCTGGAAAGGACCGGCGCATTGATCGCGGTCTCTACGACCCGGGGTTCATCGGTTTCGTTCTGGAGCACGACGACTGGCCAGCAAATCGGGCCTGTCATCCAGTACGACCATCCTATTCGGTCCATGGCTATCTCAGACATGAACGACCTTGTCGTATGTGGGGACAACTCTGTCACCGTTGCCGTATCCTGCATCACCCCTCTCCAAGCTAACCTCATTACCTCTCTTCGCGACACTGTCCAGATACTTCACAACGAACTCGCCGACTCTCAGCGCACAGCACAGCAACAAAAGGATAGCCTTTTTGCCCTTATAAGCTCATTCCAAGCGGTAACCCATGAAAGCATACCAGGTCTGCTCATTCACTTCTGTTACTTGCCCTCCTCTCACCTCGATTTGTTATCCAGACGAGCTGGGAACGGACCATGATGAACACACGCAACATCGTATCCAACTCCCCGACGCCCAGAGTACGGTCAGGCAGGAGGAATATAGTTTTGACAAATGCATCAACTCGCTTCACGCACGGGACAAGCACTCCAGTGCGTCCATCAAGCCTCGTTAGGCGTACTTTACTCATAGCTTATTTTCAGGAAAAAGAATGGGATTCCTCGAACAAACCATCCAGGATTTGCGCGTCCAGCTTACCCAGGCCCAGGAGAAAGCTGATCTATACATCCGGATCAACCGTGCACATGAACAGAGGCTCGAATGCGAATACCTCTATTCTCAAGGTCGCATATATCACGCTGCACGCTCTCTTCTCAGGCTGGAGAATATGCTGTCTGACGATGTAAGAGCCAACATGTCAGTCACTGATTGGCTACAGGGCAAGTTTTGACATTGCGCTCAACATTGCTTATTCAATCCTTATCGTTAGAGTTTGCGCACCGCTGTGTCACTGCACTCGAGAGGATTGGAGACGAGGCATCGAATGCCGATAGGCAGGATGATGCAGTCTCAGCCTACTCTGCTGCATCGTCGCTCCGTTTCTCAACACCAATCCTAACAAAGTGGGCCAGGAAGATGCTCGTTCGGGGATCAGGAAAGGATGCCTTGAATGTTGCGTCCAAGGTATGTTCTTTGTGATCGGTTGGATGTGGGATGGAGACCTATTTTTGGTTCAGTTCAAGGTTCCGAGGTTTACAGTATACCGCACCATCTGCGGCATGTTGGAAGATGATGGTCGGCTTATGGAGGCCGTCGAGTGTTTCCGACAGGCACAGGATGAACTTGAAGGCGATGGCATCCACGACGGACGTATGCAATGGGAACATGGTAAGAACTACCCATGGCACCGGAGCACTGACCCACTAAAATGCTTTCCTAGAGTTTCGTATGCGTTTCGCCAAGAAGCTAGAGAACCTCGGCGACGTTACTAGGGACGCCAAGAAACACGACGAGGCCATAGCATACTATTCGACTGCACTGACGCTCGATCCGACAAACCTCAACGACATTCTACTCAAGAAAAGCAACGAGGTTCGTATTTCGTTCAAGATTTCGAGAGGGTAATGGTGATCCATGATCTCAGGTCATTGAACTCTACCCTTCATCCTATATAGGGTATGAAGGGAAGCACGCTGCGTTACACGGAATGACCCATTACAGCGAAGCATACGAGGCATTCAGGATGATGCTTTCAAAGCTCGAACAGTCACCCGATCCCGGCCTTCGGGGTAAGTCTTCCCATAAGTCGCGCTGACTAATACATAATACGCTTTGTACAGAACTTCGTCAAGGGTATGTCGATGTGACACCTGTGATACAAAATGCGGTGGAGCAGACTATCCGTCATTTGCCACGTGTGCTCATCGACACCGATACCGGTCTTCTCTGCGACAAAGCGCAGCAAGCAGCTGCATTCGAGCGACTCGCAGTATACAACGAACTGCGGTCATTGATGACTCGGACCACTCAGCTCGACCGGGAACGAATCCGCGAAGAGGTGAAGAACTTCTACAGTTACGTCATGTTTTCGCACAAGTGGCAGCTCCATGAGCCGACATTCCAGGTGGTCGGAAACAACTCGATTTACGACCTCCCGGCTTCACCTGCATTCAAAAAGCTTCAAAAATTCTGCAAGGTGGTGCAAGGTCTCCGGTTCAAGTGGGCATGGAGCGATACTTGTTGCGTCAACCAACTTGACAAGGGCGTCCTGCAAGAATCACTCGTTGCCATGTTCAGGTGGTATCGCGGCTCATCCCTCACTGTCGTCCACCTTCTTGGCGTCTTTTCAGAGTCGCAGGAAATTGGATGTCTCTTGCGGAGCATCTGGAACACCCGCGGATGGACATATCAAGAATATCTTGCGTCCGAGGTCGTCCAGTTCTACACCGAGGACTGGAAGCCCTACCTCGGATTGCAAATGTTCAATCACAAAGAGTCGCCCGTCATCCTTTCGGAGATGGAACAGGCAATGAAGTTTGCAAAGGAGGGGCTGGACACACTTCGACCAGGGCTGGACAGGGCACGCGAGAAGCTGTATCTCGCATCAAGGCGTGAAACGACCCGCGAGGAAGACATGGCCTATTCTTTATTTGGGATCTTCAATGTTGCGTTGCCAGTCATCTATGGGGAGGGCAATCAGGCTGTCGGCCGTCTCTTGGAGCATATTCTGACGAGGTCGGATAGCGTCATACTCCTCGCATGGACAGGGAGTCCGGGAAGCCACCACAGTTACCTCCCTTCCGAACTCGCTGTCTACGACAAAATCGTGCCCCCACATGTGCCAACGTCGATCCCGAGCGCCAAAATGGATGGCTTGGTGACGACATTGCCTTCAACGCTTACGGCTGCCCGGGATCGTTTTTCCTCTTGGGGACCTTTTCCCTGTTTCCGATCCGAATGCCGAATCAAACCTACCTGTTTATCGTGGGGTATCGCCCCTGCTGGGCGATGTCGACATTGGTACTCGAGACGACTTGTCAGGGATCAAGGACGCACTCCTGATTCATCCTTGGATCAGTCCCCTCCTGGACGAGGATTTCCGCGGTAAACCCCTGTTCGATGAGGCAACACGTGCGCTGCGGCTGGTTGTTCGGCTGAAGCAGCCGTTTGGTGCACTGCTGCTCGCACCGTTGGGGCGTAAGCAGTACAAGCGTGTGGCAACGGATAGCTTAATCATGGCCCAGATTCGGGAGGAGACGTCATTAGGTGAATTGAAGGACGGCATCCGTACAGTGGACATACAGTAGACGTGGATCATTGGGTATGCTTTACATGATATCTTAGTTTGTGGGGAGCACGGCTTGGCCCTCGCCCGACGGAGGAAACTTGACAGTAATATTGCTCATTCTCTGAATGACACATCCAACCACCGAGGCTGAATAATGAACAACGCCGAATCCAATGCACCACTGTTCAATGGTCCCAGATTATAGTGGCGACACCCTGCCGAGCCATACCCAAAGGCCACAGGCGACTGACCCGAGGGCATCGTGTTCGGTGGCTTTGCCAAACCTGGACACGGTGTCAAACGACGTGGTAAGGTTTCTGAGGTATGGTCGATAAGGAGGGGTTGAACGTGGGGAGTCTTTGCAGGCAGAGTCTACACGCGTTACCTGCACACCATAGGTCCCTATGCTAGTGCACGGATACGTTGAGTCCCCAGCGAAGATGGTCGTGAGGCGAACACTCACGATGAGCCCGTGTTCAAGCCCCCACTTTATAGTCTTGGTCGACGATACTACACAAGGCACATTGCCAGCACCGACGCCCGACTTCGGGCACGTCGCAGGGCAGGAAAACACATGCTAGTAGGTTGGCCCGTGCTCCGTGTTCTGTTCAGTTGACCCCAGTACTTGCCAAAGAGGGCATCGCGCGGGCTCTTGGCAACGAGATCTAGTTCGGTGATGAGCCTGAGGGGTGGGGGCTGCGTTCGTAAAGTTCTCGACAGACCGGGATGGTGTAGATGCGCTGCAGTTGGGCCCCGGGGTCCATGCGCCGTGCACTTCAAGCGACATGGCAGAGACGAAATCGGCCCGAGGTGTCACGAAGAAAAGGAGTAACGAAGCGAGATTACACCCTAAAAATGAAGCTGCTGCCCACCGTCGCTTCGAGTGAGGGCGATATTCTAGCACCTCCCAATAGATGCTCACTAAAAATGTCTCGTCGATGATCCACTGCGGCACATTGGATGGCGAAGTAGCAACAATCGGACGGCTGACTGACCGACCGGAACTGAAAGTCCGCGGGACTGATCAACCGGCTCGGTCCGCCAAACGATATCGATTCCGTGGGTGCAAGCTGCGGTGATAATCAATCTGGGCTTCTAAACGTGACTCACGGAAACGAAATTCATTCAGTCGTGTTACTCGCTGACGGAGAGGTGGCGACAAGGTAATAGTCGACAGTGGTGGATTAAAGATGGCACCGAAGTGGGAACGCCAACTTGAATGGACGCGGCCCGGAGGAGTTATGTTGACAACCTTGTCATGCGATGGACGGTGGATCGTCAGCGGGACGAAAAAGGGGGGACTCACAGTTTCAAGTTGGAATGATGTGTGAGCCAGGAAAAGTGGGTGCAGGTGCAGTCGACTTCTCGTCCGACGACGGGACGAGAATCGCGATAGGATCAAGTGACAATACCGCCAATTTGAATGGAAATCTGTTCTTTAACGTTCTGATTCGAGTCCAAATTTGCTTTACAACAGCCAATCTAGATCTCGGAAGACACTGAGGCTGGTCACGCTCGACTGGCAAACGCAGAAGGCGGCGGATTTGGCCGGATCGCCAGTGGGTGCGAGGTTTGGATTGGGTCACCCACGATGATTCTGAGTCGTCCATTTGAACTAATACGATCAATAAGCAGTCGTCTTCCCCGGCCCTCACAAGGGCTCTGATTCGTCTGATTAAAATTTCTCCTCGCATTATCCTCGTCCGTCAGGGGGCCCATCTGTGAATGAACAACAAGTCTTGATGAGTCCTGACGAGCCTTGAAAAAAAAACCTTCTCACGGGACCCTTACTAGTAATTGCCTTTTTTATCGGCTTTTGAGAGCTCTGATTGGAGGACAAGCCTGCCAGATGGTTCCACTGCCGCCGTGCGCCATAGTGTCGTGTGGCGGTGCTCGAATCCGGCGTTCGCCGAGGCCTCCCCGTATGGACGTTTACCGCACCGCCATGTAAATTCAAACATCACATGTTTTACTCCTCCACCTGGTCGCTCCATGTGCCGCAACCAGTGATCACCAAAGCGACCAAACTCACCTCCTGGCGAACCAGCACCGCCGCATACAAAGAAATATCCGTGCTGAGACCGCCACATCTCGACGCCAACGACGCAGATGGGCCACCTTTATTTTAACCTGTGGCACGATGCAGTCTGACCAGACGATTCTTCTTGCCGAGACAAGCGCGACCAGGAAGACGCCGTTTGCGGTCATGTCTATGCCTGTGCGCTTTCCTCGTCGACTAGGGCAGGGAACCGAGGGGGCCGTCAAGGGCACGAAACAACCATCGGATCGTGTTCGACATCACGGAGCAGACCTCCTTTGACCTCGACAAGGTGTGATGGTCTCTGAAACTCGTGTCTTGATGACTCACGCGAATAGCTGTAGAAAATATGAGACAGCGGGATCTGTCTCAACTCCTAGCTCGTTCAGCTCTTCTCTAGAATGCTCCCAGAGGCCGGTGACACACTCGCGAATCTGCACGCGTTGCTTTTTAGCACTGACGCACGGCATGTTTTGGATATCGTCGCCATCACGCTCGCTGCGCTGCGCTCGACGCTCGATCTCGATGCCTTGGAGAATGCTGGCTCTATCGTGACCACGGATCTAGGTATGTGCCAGTGCAGACCCTTACATATGTGACCTGTTTTCATTCCCACTGATGCACTCATACAGCCTCTGCGATGCCTATCTTGAAACACACCATCATTTCCAATCGCGCCCTGACGCCTAAATGCACTCCTGAGGCGGCCATCTTGGACTGGGACTAGGACAACGAGGAACCTCCACCAGAGGTGCAAGCACAGTTGGAGGCCGGACTGTACGTCATCGTGTACGTGTCGCCGCCATGCTTCCCGTTGAGACACCTCGTCTGATGCCGATCCCCCTTAGGATAGCAGACTCATCACCTACAACATTGCGTCCTTTGGCGCACTCGTTGCAACGCTCTCGCGACTCGTCCACCGCTTCAAACAAAGACGAAACGGACACCCACTGAGGGTGCCCATGGGCTACAAAGAGCGACATTCTGACGAGCGCTCGCCCTGGGGTCGTGCCCGAGAACTTGGTCTCTGTTTTCAGTAGATCGGTCGGGTCGACGGAGTAGGGGGAAATCCGGTCGAGATTTGGTTGGGGTGGTGAACGCCAAGTAGGTGCGTTGGGTATACGATACGTGTTGCTAAATCCTTGCTGTTGTATAATGGGGCTCTCCGTGGACTCTGCGCAGGTCCTGATAGGAAAGCTTCAACATGAAGGCAGCCATTACTTGATTCACCCAATAGGTAGATTCGACGGGAGACTCTGATCAATCAGACTTTGACCGTTAGCAACAGTGCAACCGCCGGGCAAATGTGGAAATCAATGCCACGGTGGTCTATCCCTTCGAAGAACGAGCCAGATGAATAGGAATGTGATCGCTCTCTGGCCTGCATGGTGCAGGTGTTGGGGACCAACGTAAAAGGCGTTGTTTGGGCATGCGGCTAACGATTTAGCGACGAGCTCACTGAGGCAACAGAGATGGTCGGGTCGAGGTTGCATTTACGTCAAGAGAAACGCCCAGGGCATGATATAATCCTACGTGATAAGGAGGTACGCGGGTGCAAGCAGGCAGCACTGCTGGCTCATCCGGTGTTCAAGACGACCACACGGCCTACTTTCATTGAGCTCGCCTCATGTCTTCAAGGACAGGTCTGCGACAGCAAAGTAAGTGAATGGACAAGTCAATCGATCAGACAATGATGACAAGAACACGAGTGTACAGGAACTGATGATCCTCAGACCTACATGATGCAGGTGTCGCGGGCCAGTGTGAATCAAATGTTTCCGCGTGAAATGACACTGGAGTGATTTGGCGACGAGCTTACTGAAGTGCAGATTGCGGTTGATCAAGATTGATGATAGTAGGGTCGAGGGATACATTCATTTGGATCCAAAAAAGCGCCCAGGGCACGAGATTCAGAACATTCTGCGTGGGAGGGGATTTAGTAATTATAAAGAGACACGTGGGTGCAGGCGACTCGGATACCGCGGGCTCACCTAGCGCGCTAGTCGACGACCACGCAGCCTACTCTCATCATCGCTAGCTGGGCATGTTTTCAAGGGTAGGTCTGCGACAGCGAAGTGAGTGAATGGACAAGTCGATCGATCGGACGATGCTCACGAAAACAGAGAATGATGAAACCCGACCCTCCTCACGAAACGGCCAAGAAGCAGAAATACAGACGGTCGAATATGATGTAGACAAGGTGATTCAAATCTAATTTCGACGAGCTGATTGCAAGACTGGTTCCTCTTTTGCGAAAAGGGAGCAAAACGGATCAAGATTGATTGTCGAGGCATATGCTCAGTCGCGGTCCTCGCTGATGGAGAGCATTTCGTGGGCGGTAATGAGGAAGGCAAGATTCGAAAGTGGTGCATTCGAGACGGCACCGAAGTGGGAACGCCAATGGACGCGAGGAGTGGCATTCTAGACCTTGCGGTATCACGCGATGGACAGTGGATCGTCAGCGGGACATTGAGCGGTTTGGTGACCGTGTGGAATGCGGTAAACGGCGAAAAGGTGATCGAGTTCGAGAGACACTCGGATTATGTGCATGCAGTCGACATCTCGTTCGATGGAACGAAAATCGCGACAGGATCACATGACAGGACTGTCTGTGTCTGGTCACGCTCGACTGGGAAACGACTCCTCCAGTTGAAACACGACTCCCCTGTGGTCGGCGCGAAACTCTCACCCGACGGACGCTTCCTTGCGACTGCCACGTGGACCTACTCTGTTCGCGTCTACAACAGTCAGAATGGAGACCTCCTCGTCGATGTTCCAATCAACGTCTGTCCACAGCACAACCGATCCCTTGCCTGGTCAATAGATGGCAAGAAACTCTTTGCTCTATCTAAAGACAACTACATCCACTGTCTCAATCCATCCAACGGAGCCACGCTCTCAAAGTGGCGCATCCACAACAGCAACGGTGCCAGCAGCATCGCTCTGGAAAGGACTGGCGCATTGATCGCGGTCTCTACGTCCCGGAGTTCATCGGTTTCGTTCTGGAGCACGACGACTGGCCAGCAAATCGGGTCTGTCATCCAGTACGATCATCCTATTCACTCCATGGCTATCTCAGACATGAACGACATTGTCGTATGTGGAGACCACTCTGTCACCGTTACCGTATCCTGCGTCGCCCCTCTCCAAGCTAATCTCATTACCTCTCTTCGCGACACTGTCCAGATACTTCGCAACGAGCTCGCCGACTCTCAGCGCACAGCACAGCAACAAAAGGATAGCCTTTGTGCCCTTGTAAGCTCATTCCGAGCGGTAACCCATGAAACCATCCCAGGTCTGCTCATTCACTTCTTTTACTTGCCCTCCTCTCACCTCGATTTGTTATCCAGATGAACTAGGAACGGATCACGATGAACACGCACAACAACATCGTCTCCAACCCCCCGACGCCCAGAGTACGGTCAGGCAGGAGGAAGATAGTTTTGACGAATACCTCAACTCACTTCGGGCACGGGACGAATACTCCAGTGTGTCCATCAAGCCTTGTACGTGTACTTTGCTCACAAACATGTTGCAGGAAAAAGAATGGCATATCTCGAACAAACCATCCAGGATTTGCGCGTCCAGCTTGAAAACTCCCGTGTGTCCATAAAAGCTCCCCTGACTTCTGCTTCACTCATGAACCTTTTCGTCAGAAAGCAAAATTGTGTCTCTCGAACACACCACCCAGGATTTGCGTGTCCAACTTGCCCGGGCTCAGGAGAAAGCTGATCTATCGGTCCGGATCAACTGCGCGCACGAGCAGAGGCTTGAATGCGAATCCCTCTATTCTCGGGGTCGCGTACACGATGCTGCACGCTCTCTCCTCGAGCTGGAGAATGCGTTATCCGACGATGTAAGAGCCAACACATCAGTTACCGATTGGCTACAGGGTAAGTTTTAATATCACGCTCAACATTGCGTATTCAATGTTTGTTGATAGAGCTTGCACACCGCTGTGTCACTGCACTCGAAAGGGTCGGAGGCGAGGCATCGAATGCCGATAAGCAGGACGATGCAGTCTCAGCCTACTCTGCTGCATTGTCGCTCCGTTTCTCAACACCAATCCTAACAAAGTGGGCCAGGAAGATGCTGGTTCGGGGATCAGGAAAGGAAGCCTTGAATGCCGCGTCCAAGGTATGTTCTTTGTGATCGGTTGGATATGGGATGGTGTTATATTTTTGGTTCAGTTCAAGATTCCGAGGTTCACAGTATACCGCACCATCTGCGACATGTTGGAAGATGATGGTCGGCTCATGGAGGCTGTCGAGTGTTTCCGACAGGCACAGGATGAACTTGAAGACGATGGTATCCACGATGAACGCATGCAATGGGAACATGGTAAGAACTACCCATGGCACCGGAGCAGTGACCCACCCGAATACTCTCCTAGAGTTCCGTGTGCGTTTCGCCGAGAAGCTAGAGAACCTCGGCGACATTACAAGGGACGCCAAGAAACACGACGAGGCCATAGCATACTATTCGAGTGCACTGACGCTCGATCCGATAAACCTCAACGACATTCTCCTCAAGAAAAGCAACGAGGTTCGTATTTCGTTCAAGATTTCGATAGGGTAATGGTGATCCATGATCTCAGGTCATTGAGCTCGACCCTTCATCCTATATAGGGTATGAAGGGAAGCACGCTGCGTTACACGGAATGACCCATTACAGCGAAGCATACGAGGCATTCAGGATGATGCTTTCAAAGCTCAAACAGTCACCCGATCCAGATCTTCGAGGCAAGTCTTCCCAAAGGTCGCACTGACTAATACATAATATTGATTGGTATTGTACAGAACTTCGTCATGGGTATGTCGATGTGACACCTGTGATACAACATGCGGTGGAGCAGACCATCCGCCATTTGCCACGTGTGCTCATCGACACCGATACCGGTCTTCTCCGTGACAAAGCGCAGCAAGGAGCTGCATTTGAGCAACTCGCAGTATACAATGAACTGCGGTCATCGATGACTCGGACCACTCAACTCGACCGGGAACGAATCCGCGAAGAGGTGAAGAACTTCTACAGTTATGTCATGTTTTCGCACAAGTGGCAACTCCATGAGCCGACATTCCAGGTGGTCGGAAACAACTCGATTTACGACCTCCCACCTTCACCTGGGTTCAAAAAGCTTCAAAAATTCTGCAAGGTGGTGCAAGGTCTCCGGTTCAAGTGGGCTTGGAGCGATACTTGTTGCGTCAACCAACTTGACAAGGGCGTCTTGCAAGAATCACTCGTTGCCATGTTCAGGTGGTATCGCGGCTCATCCCTCACCGTCGTCCACCTTCTTGGTGTCTTTTCAGAGTCGCAGGCAATTGGATGTCTCTTGCGGAGCATATGGAACACGCGTGGATGGACATATCAAGAATATCTCGCGTCCGAGGTCGTCCAGTTCTACACCGAGGACTGGAAGCCCTACCTCGGATTGGAAATGTTCAATCACAAAGAGTCGCCCGTCATCCTTTCGGAGATGGAACAGGCAATGAACTTTGCAAAGGAGGGGCTGGACACACTTCGACCGGGGCTGGACAGGGCACGCGAGAAGCTCTATCTTGCATCAAGGCGTGAAACGACCCGCGAGGAAGACATGGCCTATTCTTTATTTGGGATCTTCAATGTTGCGTTGCCAGTCATCTATGGGGAGGGCAATCAGGCCGTCGGCCGTCTCTTGGAGCATATCCTGACGAGGTCGGATAGCGTCATACTCCTCGCATGGACAGGGAGTCCGGGAAGCCACCACAGTTACCTCCCTTCCGAAATCGCTGTCTACGACAAAATCTTGCCCCCCCATGTGCCAATGTCGATCTCGAGCGCCAAAATGGATGGCTTGGTGACGACATTGTCTTCAACCCTACCCGACCTCTCCTTGCTTACACCGTTGTACAAGGATCTCGATGACCTTCCACCGTTGTCGCTCGTTGCCGGTCGCTTACGGCTGCCCGGGATCGTTTTTCCTCTTGGGGACCTTTTTCCTGTTTCCGATCCGAATGCCGAATCAGACCTACCTATTTATCGTGGGGTATCGCCCCTGCTGGGCGATGTCGACATTGGGACTCGAGACGACTTGTCAGGGATCAAGGACGCACTCCTGATTCATCCTTGGATCAGTCCCCTCCTGGATGAGGATTTCGTGCGCGGTAAACCCCTGTTCGACGAGGCAACACGTGCGCTGCGGCTGGTTGTTCGGCTGAAGCAGCCGTTTGGCGCACTGCTGCTCGCACCGTTGGGGCGTAAGCAGTATAAGCGTGTGGCAACGGATGGCTTGATCATGGCCCAGATTCGGGAGGAGACGTCATTAGGTGAATTGATGGACAGCATCCGTAGGGTGGACATACAGTAGACGGCGTGGATCATCAGGTACGCTTTACATGATGTCTTGGTTTATGGGAAGCACGACTTGGGCCTCGCCCGATGGAGGAAACTTGACAGTAATATTGCACATTCTCTGAATGACAGATCCAACCACCGAGGCTGGATTATAAACAACGCCGAATCCAATGCACCACCGTTCAACGGTCTCAGCTTACAGTGGCGATATACCCTGCCGAGCCATACCCAAGGGCCACGGGCGACTGAAGGCTTCGCCAAACTCGTACACGAAGTCAAACGACATGGTAAGGTTTCTGAGGCATGGTCGATAAGGGGGGTTGAACGTGAGGAGTCTTTGCAGGCAAAGTCTACACGCGTTACCTGCACACCGGAGGAGGTCCCTGTGTCAGTGCGCGCACACGTTGAGTCCCCAGCGAAGATGGTCGTGAGGCGAACACTCACGATGAGCCCGTGTTCAAGCCCCCACTTTATAGTCTCGGTTGACGATACTACACAAGGCATATTGCCAGCACCGACGCCCGACTTCGGGCGCGTCGCAGGGCAGGAAAACACATGCTAGTAGGCTGGCCCGTGCTCCGTGTTCTGTTCGGTTGACCCCAGTACTTGCCAAAGAGGGCATCGCGCGGGCTCTTGGCAACGAGATCTAGTTCGGTGATGAGCCTGAGGGGTGGGGGCTGCGTTCGTAAAGTTCTCGACAGACCGGGATGGTGTAGATGCGCTGGGCCCCGGGGTCCATGCGCCGTGCACTTCAAGCGACGTGGCAGAGACGAAATCGGCCCGAGGTGTCATTTGGAGACGAAGAAAAGGAGTGATGAAGCGAGATTGCACCTAAAAATGAAGCTGCTGCCCACCATCGCTTCGAGTGAGGGCACAATATTCTAGCACCTCCCAATAGATGCTCACTAAAAATGTGTCGTCGATGATCCACTGCGACACATTGGATGGCGAAGTAGCAACAATCAGATGGCTGACCGACCGACCGAAACTGAAAGTCCGCGGGACTGATCAACCGGCTCGGTCCGCCAAACAATATCGATTCCGTGGGTGCAAGCTGCAATGATGAGTATGAGTATCAACTCGGTCGCTGACTCGGATCTTTAGTCCCCCTAATTCAGACCTCCTCTCTCCTCTCCCTC
>JBBPSU010000306.1:0-15013 GCA_038093755.1 Tylopilus microsporus | reverse complement strand
GAGGAGAGGGCAAGGATTGTCATGGCCGGGTGGCGTTTTTATGAACTCGTCGGCTAAAGCGGAGGCAAGCGCAAACGTGTTACATTGCGTCATCAACTCAAACGCCGCTCTGACTCGGACGCTAAGCGGCAAAATCATGCAGTTTGTGAAGAACCGACCGAGTCATGCAAGAAAGTGCATGGGAGGCCGAGTGTTTTTGTGAGAACACGACTCCTCTCCTTGATGAGCCATGCCATCGGGACCTGACCGCATCATGAAAAAATTCATCAGTTACTGTAAATAGTACATCAAGAGACTCGGATGGCATGCCAGTGTGAGCATCTCTCGGCAAGGTGGACCCGCATGAGCTTTCCCTCTAGTTACTAGCATGTGCATTGATGGGTAACTGAGACGACAACGGCGTTAGCAGCTTGTTTACCCCACCACCTTCCGAGGTGATTTGCCGAACATGCTATATAAGAGTTATGGACGTTGACGGGTCTTTGTCTATGCTGATGCGGCCAACTTGAATGTCTGCACAGCTTCCGACATGGGCACCTCGCGAAATCAGCTTGACACGACGACCCATCTGTTTCGCATGTACCAAGGGGGCCGGTAGGAATCCGACTTCTTGCTCAGCCAGTTGAGCTCACTGCTCGCGTCGTGCGACACTATCTTTGAGCAACTGCACCTTGCCTCGCCACGTTTCTACCGTCCGTTGTGCTTCTGACAGAGACATGGTCACTCGTGCAAGTTCGGCTTCACGACTCTTGAGAACGGCCACGTTGCACCATGTTCCTCAAGTGGGCGCGCGCGCGCGAGCCGCAGCTCAGAGAAGCTCTGGATGACCGATAGAGAACCTGGATGTGCATCAGCAAGGCACCATTGATAAGAAACACCGACATACCTTTTTTCTTGTCGGTCTTGCCTTCAAGTTGCTGCCTCCACTTGCGCCTTTAATGATACCACCTTTCTCTCAGTTCATCCACGACCAAGATCTTACGCTCCAACGTCCGTTTTTCTTCGCGAAGGACCTCGTGGTTGGCGTGTATCTTCCCAGTTCTGCATTCAGTTTGGCATTTGTCATCACGGTCTCCAACGATCGGAGGTACGATTGGTGATGCGGTTCACCATGGATCACGCTCCAGTTTTCATCCTGTTGCGTCGTTTGAGAATGGGGTCAGACGCGGCCCCGGCTTCATCCAACTTGTGTTGTAGTATGTGAATGGCGGCGTCCCGTCCACCAGCGATCGCCCTGTATTCCATGAGTTCCTGTTCGAGTCCCACATTTCTGCGCATCCACATCGACGATTCAGCATGGTGCACCGCAAGCAACTATATATCTGTCCACTGCAGAGCAGTCAAAGTTGTCGTTTCCGAGCATGGCGAGAGCATCACGGAGGTCCCTGAAGTCGGCCACGGCATTGCTACGTACTCCCATCGCTCGGCAGCGTCATCACGTATGGCGTGCTCCAGCTAGCGAACTGAACTTGGAGCCGCGTGTCCTTGAAGTCTCGTCCCGCGGCTGCACAGCTGCACGAGGATGATGCGGTGCTCACATCAATAATCAGCTGACACTCTTGAGCAACTTGTCACGGGCAGCACGGGTTTTCTTGTCCGTTCCCACGGAGGGTTGCTTGCTGGAGTGTCATCAATCCTCTCTACGATCGATGGATGAGAAGAGGGTGGGATCTAGGCAAGTGTTCATTACCTCGTCTTCCTTGGCACCACTTGTCGGCGTGTTTGGCGGTCACCTTATCCTGCATCCAGCGAGCTTTTTCGCGCTTTTCCTCCTCAGTGAGTTTGATCTGTGCACCACAAGAATGAACGCCGGGTGTATGTGTCCAGAGGGCACACACGTACTTGATCGTACTGAGTCCTCTGCGTGATATTCGCTAGGACCGTGTTTTGAAATTTCTTGCTGCGGATCGTGCAAATTCAATGCTCTGTGCATGAGCGTGAGTGTGTGATGGACGACGCCCGCACGACAGAATTTCACCTTGGCCTCGGCGCCGATATTAACGCTGATATCCAGCAACCCTTCGTCCTCCGCGTCGTCGTCGTCCACTCGCTTGACAATAAAAACAAGGGCCTTTGCTACACTGGTCTATTGAATGTAGTCCCTACCAACATTGAATGGGACGTACCTGCGAACCAGAGAGCCACAGTCAATGTAAGAGATGATATGTATCGCGAATTGCCCAGTCGCATTGCAACGATTAGGTTAGATCAGTCATTCGCTCACTGGCAGCTGAGCTACCGCGGGAAGCTAAAAGGCCTTAGACAACTCACGTAAACGACGACAGTCGGTAAAATCTTCAGGTGATGTCAGAAGGGTTCGGTGGAGTAGCATAGCGAACGATACCGATCAATGTACTGATGAGATCAAGGTACGTCTATGAGGATACTCTTCATCTGGCTCGATGTGGCACTGTTCGCAGCGAACAAATCAGACGAGGACCTGCCATTCGCGGTTGAGCTGTCTCCTCTTTCTGAAGAGGCACTTTCAGGGGTTTACTGAAGGAAAAATCAATGATCTGATTGCCACGCTAATGGGTCGGCATCAGCACTAACAGCCCGGAAATGGGAGGATGACAGTTCTCGGTGGCAAGGGAATGTGGCGGTTGTGATCGGTGTTGTGTACGGCGCTGACTTGTGGGCGAATGAGGCGACCTTGGACCGTGTGAAGAGGCATTCCGGCGTTGACGGGGAACCACTGAGGTCACTGAGGTTGGCAAAGATGATGGCGATGCCTGATATCAGAAGGTGACAGTAAGCCAGATGAAAGAGTACAGAAAGGTAAAAGGCAGGGAGGAGTGGTGACTAAATTGGGCAATGACAGTTTCAGGAGCAAGCACTTACCCTGGTTTGCATGGACAAGAAAGTATGAGGGGCAGAATCGCTCATCCTTCGGGTGAGGGGTGGTCGAATCTGGTGTGGGTGGCTGGTAAGAGAGTTGTGCCTAAACGAGCTTGCGATACCACAATTGCCAAGAGGTGTTCTCTAGGCAGTTCAGAAAGTCTATCTTATTGATACGTGGCGCCTGTGACCTGAACCGATCAGCATACATGAAGCGAGCAACGAAAGCGCAAATGCATACAATTTCCTTGTCAAAGACACCTACTCTGGATCGTGTCATCGATGTGCATAAGTTCGAAAAGCCACAATAACAGCACGATGCTTGTCGTGCTCTCGTGTTTATACGCCGACATGCGCTCCGGCACTCTACCTGATGATGCTCGGTCAGAACGATACGATAGCAACAATAGAACGGCAACTCACATTCCGAATCCCCACACAGTATGCTTGGTGCCGAGTGTGCTCAACATCTCGTAAGACGCCTCGTCGAGCGTATCCCGCACACACATCGTCCCTGGATACTCGGCGAACGTCTCCAATGCTTGATGGCATCACAAGTGGCATGGGTGAGCTGCAGTGAGAGGTCGACTCAGCGACAGCAACATGTCGAGCGCTGAGAGAGAGCCACGCGCAGAGCTTGTGAATGTACCAAAGGGTGCTGCAGAGGCCCGCGAAGACAGTGGTCGATGGACGTCAGCGTCATCGCCACCATCGTGCTCGCTGCGTCCAACGTCGAGCGCATTGGTTTGGGTGACAATTGCTCGCAGCGCCCACCTCATTTCACGCTCACCCGGCTCTCTGCGATCTTGCCCCACCCAGCTTCGTCGTCCATACCACTGACAGGACCACCTCCCATCCCCTGAGCGACCACCTCCTTTGGCTCTTCATCGTCCTCGTCCACCTCGAGCAGTGTTTGGGCTTGGGTGACTTGTGTCTGCGAGGGTGTCCTGTTGGACGTGACCTAGCGTGCAAACCGAGCCAAAAAGTAACGGACATTGAAACGTGGACATGCGTACCGTCGAGGAGCCCGTAACCGAGATAGATCGCTTTCAGTTTTTGCAGATGACTTCAAAAACGCGTTTTAGCTTGTCCATTTCACCTCCAAGGTAGTCGTCCATGTTGAGTTTGAACATTTTGAAGCTGTATTCCATGCTGAGCATTCGCAGGTAGCATACGACAGGCCAGATACGCACATGACATCCTCGGCTTGCTCCACCCTGATCGCCCCAGCCTCGTCTACGCGCCCTCTTGCTAATCCAAGGCAGCCTTGTGACGCGAGACGGAGATCCCATGTAGACCAGTTTGATGGTGGGCGAGAGGAAGCGCGCAAGGAGACCCGCTGGACCCGAGATAGACGTCAAGTAGGAGGTAACGGATGCCAACAGAGTGGGATGACGCATTCGGGGCGGGCAAGAGAGGAAGTAGTAGCGTACGAGCGCGCACATATTTTGCGCGAAACGTCGGCACCGGTTGGTCAGGCCGATACGTGTCCAATGGTGCCACGCTGGCGAGGTTGAGCAGCGCGTTGGGCGGCGGCAATGTCGCCAAAGTTGTCATAGAGCGAGGAGAGGCAAGCATGCTAGTCCGCCGCTGTTCTGGTCTTTTCTGTCTTGGACTTGTCGTCGAGGCCAGTTGCGAGGCCGAGTCGGTGCGCGGTGAGGTCGAGCCAGCGCTGTTCCGGGTCCCAGACGCACTCATCCCTGGCGGCCCTGCCCGCTGCTCTGCTCGTTCTGGCGTACTGAGCGATGTCTGGGATTGGGAAGAGTGCCAGCATGAGCACATGGAGGGCAGTGACTCAGAGGGCGATGTCATCGTTTCGAGGAGCGGTCGGCTTTGCATGGCTCGTTATTGTCGGTGTCGATGGTAAAGGATGTGTTGTTGAAGCGTCACAAACTTGTCCATCTGTGGATGTATTGATCAAGTATCTTCCTCAACAGATTGTACATCTCTAAATCTGCTACGGCTGTGCACTTTGTCCTGGTATCGTTCAAGTTAGAGAGGAGATAAAATGAAATTTGATGCGTTGTGTAATGTACAAGCTACAACTTGAATTTGTAGGAATTATGGCAACATACTGACGTGATGCAATGAAGACGACAATATCATGCAAAAGAACACTGATCAGCGAGCCCTTTAATCAACCTCCTCCACACTTGGACCCTCCTCAGATGTACCCGGGAAGCCACCCGGTGCAACATCAAGAAACCCACCGGCACCACTTGCGGCGCCATAGAGCTTCTGCATAATAGGATTGGCAATGCTCTCGGGCTCCTTTTGTTTGGAATCATATTCTTCGAAGCCGCCTGCAATTCGTCGAGCCATGAGATGGTCTCGTCAACAGCACTTTGGAGTTTCAACTTGTCGGCAGCATCAAACTTGTCAGCGAGTTTTTCGCCCGTGAGCGAGTTGCGGAGGTTGTAGGCATAGGATTTAAGACCATTCTTGGCCTGAGTACGAGCAGCCGCGGCCTCAACCTCAGTTGTTAGGGAAATCATCAATATCGATGCCATTCAAATCAAGACTTACGTATTTCTCGGCCTCACTGACCATGCGCTCGATCTCTTCCTCTGACAAACGACCTTTGTTATTGGTGATGGTGATGCCGTCCGACTTGCCCGTAGTCTTGTCCGAGTCAGATGCAGAGACGTTCAGGATACCGTTGGCATCGATATCGAAAGTAGCCTCGATCTGAGGAACATCACGAGGAGTAGATAGGATACCAGAGAGCTCGAACTTACTGAGTAAGTTTTTGTCCTTGATGTGTGCACGTTCACCCTCGTACACTTGGATAGGCACACCAGGTTGGTTATCCAAATACACGGGGAAGGTTTCCGACTTCTTGGTGGGAACAGTTGTTACGATTTCATCCATTTTCTTCTCTTGTCATTGGCTAATGTATCGTATGATTCCTCTTTCATTTTTCATTTGTTCCTCGTATGACACCACTTTCTTATTCGTACAGCCTTGACTATGCACGGCTGTGAATGCAGCGCAGCTTGTCCATACGTAGTAGTTCATAGCTCGGTCTGTGCGCATCTCGTTCTAGTATTTAAACCCATGTAAAGTACATACATCGGCAGTCTTATCCATTTGTTCAGTTCTCGCCCTAGGCCTGAATACGAATTAAGGGTACCACTCCTATCATCATCTACTCGCTTCGGACTAGACAATTAGTCTTGAAGCCTTGAACACTGGTTGCTTGCTGTCTTGCCCTCGAGCGTTACGACTCTAAAGTCTAGGTCGTTACAACAGTGGTGTCGTTACGCTTGATGAGAGTGGTCACGACGCCTCCAGCGGTCTCAACACTAAGAGACAAGGGAACGACATCGAGAAAGATAAAGTCTTGAGTCCTCTCGGTGATGTCACCCGAGAGAACGGCACCCTGGACAGTCAGCACCGTAGGCAGTAGCCCCATTAGGGTTGATACTGTGACGCTTGTTTGGCTCCTTCCGTTGAAGAAGCCGGAGAAAGAAGCCGGAGACGAGCCTCACAATTCGAGGAATACGAGTGGAAGTACCGACCAGGACGATCTCGTGAACATCGCCCTTGGTGATCTTTGAGTCGCGGAGAACCTTCTCGGCAGGTTTAGGGGTGCTGCGGAACAAGTCCTGGCACAGCTCCTCGAACGAGCCTGAGTAAGCGATCTGTAGGATACCCTCAAAAAGAGAGTCAATTTCAATGGAATTCTGAGCAGCAGAGGAAAGAGCACGTGAGCACTGAGCGCTCAGTACTCAGTAACTTACCTCCCTGCCTCTAACTGCACGACCAATAGCGGCAGCTATCCTCCGAAGTCAGTTTCATGCACTCACTTCCAACTGAAACCGATATGCCGTGTGATACATGGATATTCGCATTCAGGCCTACACCAGAACAAAGAACAACGGACGAACCACGCTTCCTTGGCCTCACACTCATGTCTGGCTGCTGTACGGTACCGTCGTGCCCATACCCCCCATAAAGTGCTCGTCTCACATCCTCAAACCATTCTTGGGTAGGACACTCACCTATGGACAAAGCATCAGGACTGACCGAAAAGAAGAACGAAGCGAGGCTGAGGGATGTCGATGAACGAAGTGTCTTGGCAGTGCTCACTGCGACAGGCTCCGCCACGACGACCTGTGAAGAAAGAAATCGATTACAAGCGAGGATATTACAAGTAGGTACGAGACCATATACGTCATGTTTGGTCAGAACGACTGAGTGGAAATAGGTGATGAGGGTAAGTGTGTCGGCGCGTGTGAGAAATCGGCGATATTAGATATGATGAGATAGACTCACACGGCTACGTAGATCTCTTCTGATCACAAGTAGTACTGATTAGGCCATATCTAGTAGTTCCAACATAGTTCAACGGCTAGATTGGGGGATGAATTGTAACGACCTAGACTTAGAGTCGTAACGCTCGAGGGCAAGACAACAAGACAACCAGTGTTCAAGGCTTCAAGACTAATCGTCAAGTCCGAAGCGAGTAGATGAGGATGAGGAGCGGTACCCTTAATTCGTATTCAGGCCTAGGGCGAGAACTGAACAAATGGATAAGACTGCCGTTGTAGGTATTGTACATGGGTTTAAATAGTGAGACGAAACGAGCACAGACCGAGCTGTGAACTACTACGTATGGTTGAGCGATGCTGCGTACATAGCCGTGCACAGTCGAGGCTGTACTTATAAGAAAGTGGAGTCATACGATGAGCGAATGGAAAAAGAAAAGAAGATCATACGATACGTTAGCCAATGAGAAAAGAGAGAAAGGATGAAATCGTAACATGAATCAATGACCCTTTAACGTCACAGTGGTCACATCACATGCAGAGTGACTAACTCATGTAATCATATATCAAACGATACCATATCATTGAAACGACTCGCTTGTATGATGTGGCAACCACACTAAGTTAGAGGATTCTGGAAGGGTTATTCAGAACTCGTAACGTATTCGTCCGTGCCATGTTACATTGTCATTATCCTACACCAGTTCTACCATCTTGGGTTGACTTGCAGTGCTTGCACTGCATTCGATGTATTCGTTATCTAAAAGCTCTGGCTCATTGACGTAGTCCCTACCTAGTACAGTGTTCAGCTGATTTTCGATCGAGATAGCTTACGGTGGATGAGTCGTCCAACTTGCACGAAATGGCATCAAAGTTGTCTGCCGAGTCGTAATCAATCAATCAATCAATTAATCACATCCTGGCAGAGGTGGGAATTTGGAAAGTGGATCAGAAGGAATGGCGTGGGGGTCGAGATAGTGAGTGAACTTAAATACCATTTATGTACTACCACTACGATGTACATATATCCCCCGGGTTCACAACGACGGTACAGTGTTCGAAACTATGTGAGATCAACGTCAATAGGTGATGTTGATATTTGCTCTATTATGACGCAGAGCGGTTTTGTGAGTCGTCGGGGAGTGCTAGTGAAGTGAAAACATACCGGATGAGGGTACTGGATACGAGAAATCCTCTCGCATTGCATACTCAAATGTGGGAGTGTGTCCACTTCTCCGGATCATGAGTCACACGTGCCCGATGAATTGGTCGGCTGCATGCAAATCGCTTTGCGCCCTCTCCAGTATCAGGCGGTTGTACTGTAGGACGAGTGTGTTGCGATGGACTATCTGGAGGGCGAGAGTTCTCCGTGCATGGAAAATATGGCGGTCTGCATGAGCTGCCTCTAGTAAGAGATATGCTTCCCTTGCACTGTGCGGACAAGGAACAATCTGGCTCATCTAAAATTCATCAAATTGGAGAATTGATTCAGGATATATCACTAGACTCTCACCTCATTCGCGAGCCTCACCGGGTTATCATCCGGGTCGTTGGACTCGCAGCTCATGCTTTCATGGTCGGAAGCTCTCGAGGATCTGCTCTGAGCCTCTGGGCGACCGTGTGGATCCAGTGGGATGCCAGTTTCCGTGGGATCTGTCTCCTGCAACATTTTCGACCGATGTTTGAGACCCGGCGATAAGGTTGCATCAGCAGCAGGCAAACCAGCGGCGGTATCGCCAGTACATCGGTAGTGAACCTCCGGGAAGGTGGAATGGTGGTCGAGGATTGCGAATGGTGAGAGATGGAAGGTTTCGTCTGATCCGGATAAATGCTTTTCAAAAGGAAGCTGAGGGGGAAGCTGGGATCGAGTCGGGCTCATGATGGAAGATGCAACTGGCACTGCGTCTCATTACGTGTTAGGATGCTATATGTTCAAAGTCTTTTTACCACGTTCTAACTTCTAACGCTTCACTACTCTTTGCCTCCTTTCAAACGATGCCGAGGGCCAGAACCAATCGCGGAAAACTTAAGAAAATAAGATGCCCGCGGTGCGGGAAAAAATTTTGCTCGGAGACTAACGTCCTCCAGCATATGAACCAACCCACCGGGCTTTGCTCCGCGGCAAGCTGGTACGAGCAGAATTTATACCAACCTCCTCAGGATGGGCCTCATGACTTCCCTCTACACTCTGGTGAGGCTCCTGCCGACACATCTCATCACCCAGAGATCGGCCGGTCACGAGACCATGATGCTCAGACTGTCCCTGTGGTTGATGACCCACCCAGTCCGCCTTATGACAATCAAGAAGGCTTCGCCAACGGCTCAGAAGGCATTGATATGGAAGTCGACACCTCCGAGTCATCCGTTTGTCAATCGTTCACAGAGATGCATTCTAATGGCGATAACTCCTTTCCCGGCGGTGTTACGTTCATGGATGGGTTCTGGCAAGATACGTACTCCGAGGAATGGAGAGAGAACCTATACTACCCATTTGCGAGTAGTTCGGAATGGCAATTCGGTTCGTGGTGTATCCGCTCTGGACTCAGTATATCCGCCATCGACGCACCATGTTATCGTTAGAAATGGTAAGGCATCCTAAAGTCCAATCTTCTGTGTATCTGACATCAATCAGACCAAGCAACTATGTCTTTCGTTTCGAACTGCCAGGGAGCTCCGAGCGCGCGTGGAAAGTCTTCCCGCTGGGCCACGGTGGTTATGCGAATGGATGAAAACCGACTGCCCAACCAAGCGCCCAATTCGTCTATTCTATCGTCCGGCTCTTGACTGCTTGCAATCTCTTCTGAGTCACCCCTTGCTCGCTGCCCACATATCGTTTGTCCCGCGGAAGGTCTGGACCTCGGCCGCTCGAATATGTCGAATATACGAGGATTGGCTCAGCAGCGACCGCGCTTGGGATATTCAGGTATGTTGCTTTGTTGCACTTGAATCATTTCAGACAAAGTATTTATTCACAATCTCAGAATTCACTTCCAGAAGGCGCGACGATGTTAGGAGTCATTCTCTCCTCAGATAAAACCAACATCTCGGTGATGAGCGGCAACCGAATGGCATACCCTCTCTTAATCAGTCTCGCAAACATCGTCCTGGAAATTCGCTCAAAGATTTCGCTGCATACATATCTGCTACTTGCCCTTTTACCAATCCCCAAGTTCATCCATAAAGACACCCATATCCGCAGCCTTCTCCGCAATCGGCTTGTACACCAAGCATTAAGCAAGGTCCTGGAACCGTTGAAAGTAGCTGCCCGCGTTGGAGTTATGATGAGTGACCCAGTCGGTAACCTGCGCTACTGCTATACTCCTCTCGCAGCCTACATCGCCGACACCCCAGAGCAAAGCCTGTTGGCTTGCACCAATCTGAAAGCTTCTCCATTCACGACAGCGGTATCCAAAGAGTTCAGCGACTCCTTCCTTCACGCTCCCCATACTGGATTGCACACGCTTGCCGCCATCCGCAAGGCGCTTGGCAAATGTCCTGCAGATGATTACAAGGGATTTCTGAAGATTTGTCAAACCTTTCAGCTGAATGGAGTCATCGAGCCTTGCTGGCTCGATTGGCCGCTCTCATGCCCCTCGCAGTTCTTACACATAGAGACACTCCATCATTTCCTCCGTTTCTCATGGGACCACGATGTTGATTGGTGCATTCAGGTCCGAGTCATCACGCCGGCAGAGATCGACTATCGCTTCAGTCTCCTCCGGCCCATGGTAGGCTACCGTGCCTTCGAGGATGGCCTGTCGAAGCTAAAGCAGGTTACGGGACGCGATCACCGCGCCATTCAGTGCTACATCGTCGGCGTTATTTCGGGTGCAGTCCCGCATCGATTTCTCATCGCAATTCGTGCGCTGGTAGATTTTCGCTATCTCGCTCAGGCCCCCATTTATTCTGAAAGATCACTCGACCAATTAGCCGCCGCACTCCAACTCTTTCACGACCACAAAGATTCCATCACACAGTTCGGAGCACGTAAAACGTGGGAAATTCTGAAACTCAAGCTACTACAAAGTGTAGTTTCCAACATCCGACGCTCAGGGCCAGTCATCCAGTGGTCCGCCGATGCTACCGAGCATGCACATGTCCAGGAGATCAAGGAGCCCGCTCGCCTAAGCAACAATCATGACTACTATGACCAGATAGCGCGCCATCTTGACTGTTTCGACAAGTGTTTTTGTTTCGACATCGCAACGTACCTGGAAGGTCGCCGTGAAGCTGATCTCATTGAAGGTGATGAGGACGATGAGGTGCACGAGGTCGAAGTCGACCTTGATACCCACACTGGCACCTTCCATGACAACGTGAAACTCCCACATGCGCCAATCAATTACTTCGACATTGCCGATGCCCTCACGAGGGGCTCCGTTCCCACCGCCCCGAAGCCTCACCGCACATTCTCGACTTCGACTACTGCTTTCCATCTCGCAACTAAGCCGTTGCTTCGCACCACTATCGATGATGCTGCTCTCCTTTTTGGGTTACCAGACCTCCGTTCTGCCATTGCAGAGTTTGTGCAACGTGTCCAGTATCATGCAGACCATCCTGTTTCTGGCGTCACAACTCAGGATCATCGTTCCCCACATCCCATCGATCGCATCCAAATTTGGTATAAGCTCCGTGTCCAGCAACCTCTCTACCACAAGGATCAAGAGGTAGACGCTCCGCAGAGTCTGAGAGCGGTCCCCCCCTCAGGCGATCATCCTCACGGCCTTTATGATACTGTGATCGTAAGTTCTGGCCCCGTTAGTGATTGGCCGCGTCGAGGCATCAATGGTATGGTTTATTCCTTTCTACGGTACAGAATGTTTACTAATACAACGACTGCAAGGACATACGATTGCACAGCTGAGGCTCATTTTCCAGCCATTGGGCACTGACCACTTCGCAGCTTATGTACAACGCTTCAATATTGTTGCTCAGCAAGGTAATTCAGGCGACGTTCATCCTGCGACCGGAATGCATTTACTTAGAAGGGCGACGAAACCTGGCGGGGAAAGGATTGGCAGCATTATTCCCGTCTCACATATCCGTTCTCCCGCTCACTTAATACCTAACTTCGGTAGAGAAGCCCATCCCCGTTTGACGAGAGAAAACGCTTATGAGCTACCGACGGACTTTTGGCTAAATAAGTATGGGTCAAAGGAACTCTATTACGCCCTGTCATCCCCGTAGAGTCATGTTGGTAACTAACGACTTGCCCCATGTCACATAGTCACTTAGTTCTGATAACCTAAGTTGTAGTAATGTGGCCGCTTCACTGGCATAAATTCAGGTCCCCGCGTTCCAACAACCTCTCGTCCCAGTTTTTACCTCACTTATCTCACTCAGTGGACCACACTGCCGAAGTCCCAACATCGTTCCGAAAAGCCAATCATGCCAACGACGCCACTCTCAAAAGAGTATGTAACGCTTCCTTTGCCATTGTACTATTTTCACATCATTACTAAGCACAATACACCTCTCTCGCTGAGTGCGGTGCGTCCCATGTTCCGTAGCTCAGACTGTAACCTCCGAATGAGACTTATCTTCAACAGCTAGCAAATACCCCAGTTGTAACTCGCCGTCAGGTGGATACTTACCATGAATCTATGGATCCTAGGGTTCAGAAGGACATGGCGGCTCTCCATTGGGCACTCAGCCAGGACGAGACGGCTGGTTTCCTAGGAAGCCTTTTCAACGACAGTAGGGCTTTTGGGAACATCTCTATCAACGAAATTCTACAGCATCTCGAGGTTCAAGGACTTTGGAAGAGTGACGTTTGCACGTGGCAGACCTTCCCTTTGCATACGAACAGCGGCGAGGACACCTATTCAGAGGAAAATGTCGCTAACTTTTTCAACCGAATACTGGACAATCTTCCAGATGGTTTTCTCTGCGGCAGGTAACGTCGCACTTCCCTTGTTTACTCATAGCTCACAACTTTGTGTAGACGATGGACGGGAAAGGGGGCAAACAAACCCTTGACTGGGTTCTCTGGTGCCATTTGAAAGCCGGATCTTATTCTCTGCGACAAGTCCGTTATTGACAAGTGCAAGATTAAGAAACGTTCATTTAACCTCGCAACGGATGTCTATGCCATCGGTGAAATCAAAAAGCGGAACTGCCCCGAGAACATGAAGGCTTCCTTCATCGAACTTGCCGGAAAAGTCGTATTCCAACTCGAGAACCAGGATGGACGCTATGCCGCGCCAGGTATCCAACTCTTGGGCGCCGACATTATCCTTACTTTTTTTGACCGGGGAGGCTCCATCTCGACTCATCCCCTCAACATTCATTCACACCCCAGGGAATTCCTTCAGATTCTACTCAGCGTCTCACTCGGTGATGGAATTGTGCTCGGTTTCGACTCTACAATCTCGCCCGTCGTAGATGGTAAAAAGAGTATACGTATCGTAAAGGAAGGTGAACAATGTATCATCTCAGTCAACGAGCTCATTTTCATCTCGGGATCGTTACACGGTCGAGGAACGACTGTCTGGAGCGGCATTGTCACTCGAGCTAATTTTCCTGGGTTAGGTGAAGGGGAGGTCGTGGTAGTGAAGGACTCGTTTGTGGACCCGCTGCGACAGTATACCGAGGGCAGCATCCTCAAGATCCTGGAAGAGCACGATATAGAAGGTGTTCCCTGGTTGATACACGAGCAGCAAGTCGAGACGGCTCATCCGTTGGATCCGACCTTAGTGATAAATGAATCCACACACATCCTTCGCTCGCTGGTTGCAGATCCCATCCCCAAGCACTGCAAATATCATCTACGTGTTCTATCTCGCCTAGTCACCACACTGAAGGGACATCCCATCTATGAATTCTCATCTCTTGCTGAGCTACTCATCGGGCTTATCGACTGTTTGAGGGGTGCGTCTCACGTCCAGATCGGCAGGAGCACTGACTGAGGATCCAATAGCGCATCACGATGCCCTCGAAAAGGCTGGTGTACTCCACCGAGACGTTAGCCTTTTTAATCTGTTATCGGTGCTCCTAGCGAGTGGAGAGAATCGGAAAGCAGATTTTTTACAGGCTCTTGGTGAAGAGGAACGCTCGCGACTCAGCAAGAAAATTGCGGACCATATCCCCCGTCGTGGTCTCCTGGCTGATTGGGGATACGCGGTTCCTTATCAAAAACCTGAACTGGATGCATCCCATACAAAGGAGTCACCCCCTCCGGACAGCTCACCCATCGTCTATTGCAGGTTGCCGGGGCAGTCTGAGACGATGACGAAACCTCAGAAGGAGTTGAACGGCACCGATAACATTATCATCCCCTTGGCTAACGAGTCGTTCCCTGATGAGTCGAGCACTCCTATTGACGCAAGTCCTCTTCATCGCACGGTACGTCATAATCCTCGACTCGTCCTTCATCACGTTAACACACAACCAGGGAACGTGGGCGTGGATGGCTGCTGAACTCAGTCATACCTTACCCGGGACTCCCGTGTTACACAAAGCCTGTCACGATCTCGAATCTTTTTTTTACATCCTCGTCGCGATGTGTCTGCTTTACGACTATCCCAAGATCACCAAGTCCCTCAAAGAGCTCGCCGAATGTTTCGATCCACTTTTCGCCGTCGCTCAGCCCAGCACCCAGAAGCTTCTCACAATTCAGTCCGAATTTGGTTGGACAGGGCTCGTCCTTCCTTACATTTCCCCATATTTTCATCCTCTCATCCCCCTTCTTGAACACTTGCGTGAAAACCTCATTTTACCCATCAAGCTGACGGGGGATGGTGCTTGGCGCAACAATCCAAGTTTCACCCATAGGACGTTTATCGACGCGACGGTCAAAATGCTTCTCCAACTTCCCGACAGTGGTTGGATATCACGCAGCGGCCCGAGTTTCATCATTACCCCGCAGAGTAATGGTGTCCCTAGCACTGCAGCCCCACTCCCAC
>JBBPSU010000305.1:0-15048 GCA_038093755.1 Tylopilus microsporus | reverse complement strand
CCTTTGATCAGTGTTTGTCACATCCTTGTAATGCAGATAGACTTTGCCAGTTGTTGCTCATCATCACCTCATCAAGTGACCTTCTGACTTTGTATGATGATTCCATTATCATATATGTCAAGTGCACCATACTAGCCCAATGTAGTAGGCTTGGACCCAAACAACCTCAGGCTGGTATCCAATCTATAGCTAGTTACCATAATCCTACATTGGAGTTTGCAGTTCTCATGAAACCATAGTCTGGCACATCCAAGTCAGACAATAAATTTGAAGGCAATTATGATCACACTAGCAGCAAGATGAAGCAACCAGACAATGCTTGGCCCAAATCCAAATGAAAGCCCAAGCAATTGATAATAAAGAAAAAGTAGCAGATGAATCAATCATTGACTTAGTTAGTACTATGTTCAAAGACAATGAAGTTGCATGCATTCACATCCCTAATCATCTACTGCACCATGAGCATGTACACTACAGCAAACAGATCCTTGTACACTCCCGAACCTACTATTTGTGGAGAATTGGTCAGCCTGGTCTCACTGGCAAGTGACACAAGAGGTAACAGCAGAACATCCTGAGCAGCAAACTATGCCATGCAACAACCCCTCATCCAGACTTCACTGAGTATTCTTGTACATATGTAAGCAAGTCAATTACTGATCACTATGACATCAATTACCACGAACCAGAAGGCAGCAGCATCAGATTGCATAGCTCTTTCTGCATGTCTAGCCTGATGGACATGGTTACGAATCTTATCCAAGAGCCCAATACTCTCAAAACCACAAATCGTGCATCTCCGTCTGGATGTCCTCCCCAAGAGTGAACTAGGAGAGAAAACGTAGTGAGACGGTGCTGGCAATTACGGAGGAAATACTGTATCGGTCACTTGATTGGGCAAGCTGTCACAACAATATGGTTATCCATCCTGATAACGCACCACTTTCGATCATGCTAATTAATGTGGGGTGAGCACAACATTTTGGGGGCATGGCTGTAGTGGAGATGCACCTCCAGGCCCTCCAACGTGTATCTGGCCTCTTGCACCATCGTGCCTCTGCAACTCTAGGGACAGTGTTAGCGACCTGATCGAGTAGCTAGATTATTTAGCTGATACCTTGATCGGATGAATGAAAAGCTTAGAAACCCGGAGGTTCGAGGTATCGAGGTGGGAGTAACCTGCCATTGATGCACTGGCACCGGCTACTGCGTCCTTGGCCGGTGATATTAAAACTTGCAGCCCTGAGAAGATCAGATATGAGATAGATTGATAGGGCAGCCATTTCAGAGGCACCGTGCCATGAAAAGAAACTACGCGGATGATTCGGTTGCAAACATGGCACAGAGCACTCACCCGTAAATTTTTGTCTATTATAAAATGCCATGTAGGAGAGAGCAGTGCCAGTACGAGGACCGCCAGGACCACAACAGGTGTAAAAGGATGTCATAACGAAAGGACGGTGAACCGCTTAACGAACAAATGACCCAGAACGTTCGATGTCTTGTTTAAACCTTGTTTAAACCTTGTCTAATCATGTCTCAGACTGCAGACATGGAAAGGTCTGCTGCATGGACACGAACTCGGCATCAATCGTGACCAATATACCGAGTTTGGGCAATTCCTCGAAGTGTAAACATTGGTGCTGGATCAAGTTCTTGTCACAATTTCTATGACAATACTCAGTAAAGAAATGCTAGACAATGTCAATACCTACACTGGTATAGACGTATCGTGGCTCAATATCAAGGGATCGAGCGAATCAGGGAGGCCAGCAAAGTCTAGTTGAGACCGGACGTCCTCTCGTTCGAGATATAACACGGCGGAGACCTGATTTTCTATGTGAATAATACAAGGGAGTCATAAACGGTGCACGTACCTTCCAGGTGCTTGGGAAACTCAGGGCCTCATCCTCAGAAATATTGCAGATGACGAAATTGTTGAACAAGAACCACGGGCCCTTGAGGTGTGGTTGGTTTTCTGCCTCAGGCACTAAAAGACACAATGAAAGCAGGAAATGATCAAAAGCGACCTACCTGAGTGTTTTGCTTTTGTTGCAATTTGACAAACGATTGCCTGGATGTGAGATCGATCGTGGACATCCAATACACATAAAACCGCATATACACACACTCAGCTCGTAACTCGCGCTCACAGCATTGTCGACACCATCTACCTCACCTCTCACCTCCGCTGTGGGGCTCAGGAACCTCCTGGTTCTTGTATCCATCCAATATTTGAGATTGTCATCGCTTGCAAGTCTGACAAGTAGCTTTGTGAGTCATTTGGTGGATCAGGGATGCGCGTAGTATATTGGTGAATGAAACTTGTGGTGGAAGTTCGTTCGGAACCGGCTGGACGTTGTTGGTCAGGAATGTACTGATAGCGAAGAGAAAGACACCTTTCTTGGGTGAATCATGTCAACGACATGGGTCATGTTCTCTTTTTCCCTGACAGCCCTGCAGCTCACCCACACAACAATATTCTCCATGTCGATCCCTAGTAGCTGCGTCACGGGGACTGCTGCAGGTGAGAAGGGCGAGTTTGTGCTAGAGTGCATGTCAAACGATGGAGGATGCTGAAATATCAAGGGGTTGTGCAGGAATGAATTGCCTTTAGAGCTAGGATGATCAATGACTCGGAGGACACAATGTGGTGACTGGATCATGTAGTGTAATCGGCCTTGGTGGGTTTGCGATGGTAATCGATGAGCTTGAGCTGGTTTTGTGCTTGAATCCATTACTCGGGCAATCTGGTGCAAGGTGAGAGGGGAGCTTGCCTTGAGCAAGAATGCCGACTGTCTTGCAAAAGTTGTTGGACTGACAGTTGTGTGCATCTTCAAGCATGCGGATGATGAAACCAAATTCGCATAACAAGCAATGTTCCATGGGACAGTTTATCGTGATGTGCGATTTGGCGAGCTTTCTGATAGGAAGCGTGTAGTGCATCACTTGCAAGATTGGATTGGTATAGAATTCGGGATATGGGTTTCAAGCCCACTATACTAGTAGGCAGTCTTGTTGTAAAACCTAGAGAAAAAGGTTGGATCAAGAGAGAAGGATCAAGAAATGACATACCTGAAAACAAAGTCTTTGACCCTGAATTCAGAGTACTCGAGTTCGACCTTGCGGTATATGCGGGGTACCTGGTCAATGTGATAAAGTGAGCTGTGACCGCTGGGAAACACATCTGAGACTGACGTCATCATCACGTCTTCTTTTACCACTTCTGAACCTGGCTGGATCCTTGCAGTGAACACGACAATGCGATTTCTGCGCCCTCTGAGTTCTTTTTGGAGTGCAGCATATGTGATGTTGTCATTGATCTTCATCAATAGGCTTTGGGGTGGTATTTTGGCAGGGGGTAGGTGAGGAGGGTCAGATAAAGAGAGGAATTGAGGAGTCCAAGACGAGAGAAAGGGTGTCGCATAATACGGCGTCCTGATCGAGTTGAGAGGACTTTGGGCTGATGAGTGGGCGGATGAACAAAAGAACTGGCAACATACTTAGAGTCTGTACAGTTTATTTCTGGGAGTGGTTCTGGGACGTCTGCCCATTCTACTTGCTGACCTTGAAAGCCATTGAAAAAAGGCTTTGATGATTCATCTGCTGCTGTGAGGGGGTGAATTGTACTGACGGCGTCACCAAATGCCAAGGAAGAGCCGTCTGATGAGATGGCAGTGAATGCGATGTAGCGAGTGGTTCTGAGCTTGAATGGTGGTTATGGAGAGGGTAGAAAGTGTGAGTGGGATATGTATGCGATAGAATCTGGACATGTTGGTGTTTGACACGTCGACGACACTGATAAGGCCTTGAGGAGAGGTGACAACGAGGCTGGAAGTATGCATTAGAAGCAAATTGATAAAGGCAGGGCCATCGGAGAAGGGGATCGGCGGAAGTGGTCTCACATTACCCATGTCATAGACCTTGATGAGAGGATCAGGAATGCTATGGCCACGTCTAAAAAAAAGTGAGTGGAATCATAACGGAGATATGAAGGAGTATCTTGAGCTGGATCCGATGGTGAAGAAAAGTAGCCTGTCGCTTGGAGATCCTGGACACTGCTGGCATGGGCGAGGACGGTGGTGTCGCCGATCTCTTTGCGAGCAGCGGTGCGTGGATCGTGCATGCATGCATAGCCATCAGCAGATGCACAGAGGTGTATCGACACGAGTAGTGAAAGATGGTGTGAGCAACCGCCTCTGGTGTATGAGAAATATGAAGGGGATGTGAGAGTGCGGTGGAGAAAGGTGAAAGTGGAAACGTGGCGACGGTAGAAGCCTCAGGTTGAGCAGCTCAAGTCGGCTGATCGCTTGCCAGTGCTTCTTTGCCCTGCAATGGAATCAGTGACTGCAACAAATCTTGTCAAATGACGAACTTGTTGAACCTTGGGATTGAGTTTGTGTACCGCTAGTCGCAGCACCGTCCGTCGGACAAGGGCTCACTTTTCCTTGGGCCCACACTAGCGGGTTCAAGTCGAAGTCCAGGCTCCCACAGTCACCATGATATAGCAGCTGCCAGTTAAATCCTTTCAAACCATACAGTACTGTATATAGTGTGTGTAGTTACAAAATTATAGCTAGCATATAGCCACCGTGGTCTAGCGCCAAGAACTTGAAACAAGAAAAATTGACTAGGAAATGCGGATCAGGGTAGGAGTGATGATGGTTCAACAAGAAATAATCAAAATGCATAGAATTGGGATGCACCATTATCATCCATCGATTCACCATCAGATTCGTACATCGCGTTTTGCAAAAGTTCTGATTCAGACTCATCTGATTCAGGCTCATCTGAATCTCTATCAAACTCTCCTAGGTCCTGCATAAAATCATCGTTGTTGGGATGTGAGTCACCGTCAGGCACGGTTCCTGAGGCCAGACTCCAAGTCTGATGCTGGTCGGCTGTCGAAATCACTGGTGAAGCATCGTTGTGGACGCTGGCACCGTCATCTGATACAATTTGGGGCTTGAGCGCGTGAGAGTGTGCGTAGGTATGCCCGATGGCAAGTCCCCAATGATACCACATCATCATGTCATGATCGACAAACCTTCAAGTCAAATTCAACATAATCGGCAAAAAAAATCAACTAAGAGGCTAATCATACCGATTGATATAGTATACTTTCCAGTCTTCCGAGTCGCAAGTGTTGCGAGAACTTCTCACACCATCAGGGTGCAATTTCCCATCGGTGAATGAGGGGATGATGTGACAGCATCGCAGCACGTCAGCAGGATCAATGAAGCCAAAGGCATCGTCCCGATTTACCGGCATTAATCTTGCTCGGTCAAGGGTCATGGTATGCTGCCAACCAGAGGGTCCGTCTAGAAGTTCA
This sequence comes from Tylopilus microsporus, assembly GCA_038093755.1. Classification (NCBI taxonomy): domain Eukaryota; kingdom Fungi; phylum Basidiomycota; class Agaricomycetes; order Boletales; family Boletaceae; genus Tylopilus; species Tylopilus microsporus. The sequence goes on along the minus strand of JBBPSU010000305.1, from coordinate 9,716 downwards.
AACCAGCGTACCCAGAGGAAGTCCTGTCTTCGTGACTGATAGTCCATGGTTCCGGGACTGACATAAACGACGTTTGCGTGATATATCCCAAGAATGCAGGCATAGCAAAAGGGATGTGCCTCTGAGATATCTGTTGTCGAGCAGAGCATGTGTCTGCGAGGGAAGGCCACCAGACTTACCTGGGTGGTTGAGACGAGCACAGATGATGGGTGTGAGACAGAAAGACTTGTTCTATTACATCAGGGAGGCTTCCCTGGTATATATACTGTCTGCTAAGCGTCTAAGCGATCCCCAGAGGGTATCCAAAGACCTTGCTGCATCTGCATGCCTTATTACATAAGGTCCGGACTGTATCCGGTATGGATGTACCGAGTCCGGTGCAGTGCGATGTGGAGTCCGGGGCGGACTGACTCCGGACAGTCACGGACTATGTCTGGATGTCCTTCGTACTACTTCTAGTCTAATGGGGGCATATGTACTAGGTACCCTACGTATCTATTCAACATCTGTGTCAGCTAGCATCATGATATCGCAATGGTCTGTTCGGGGATTGATCGAGTCAGTCTCCCTGCGTAAATCGTAAGTTGTATAGTTGATCTGGAATAGGGGATGCCTGTAAATTTGATCGCCCTTGAGTATGACGTGGCTGAGCAGAGTCAACTGTTCCACTAGTTCATCTAAAGGCTCCGACTCGGAGGGATGGGTGCTTGGGATGCAAGAAAGATTCGTACCACTCCCTCGTGTGTGCAGGTTGTGGATGCGAGGCAAGAGATGCGATTTCAGCTTGCGCATGAAATCCTAAACCCAAGCGGTTGTCAATGTCCCAGCATGTCAACACTAGAAGTGAGTATGCTCAACCTTTACTGCAGGGTCACACATGTTCTTCTGGACAAACAGTGTAATGTCTTCAGGCATGTTCTGGGATTTCCCAATGACATAGCGGGCTTCCGGCATGCTAGGAGTTGGATCTTCTCTCTGTAGAGCTTCTCTTTTGGCACAGATACGACAGATGCAAGTCTGTCGATGTTTGATGGCCACAAGCTGTGATGTGAAGGCTCTTCGGTTTGTTCTCATAAACCAACTTTTACTGGTACGGTGCTCAAGCTCTCCCTATAGTGAAGATTATTAGACAATCACCGTATACCAATGGGAAATATCGTACAGGCTGTGTGGAAAAGGAGTCTGTTGTCCCATACAGTCTAATATGAGCAACATAGTCCCCAAGAGTGTGGACTTTATATGTGCACAAGTTCAGCACTTTGGGGCTGCATCCAACGATTGTGTCAGTAGCGGCTCCGTGGCTTCCGTTGTTCCGAGAGTAAGCAGATGGGCCATTTTTCGAATGAACTTGACTTCTCATGTGAGATTCTGCTTCACGCCGAAGTTCTCTCATGGAGAATGCAGAGCATGTGTCGTTAGTGAAACTGCGAAGCACAAAACCAAGATTTCGGGTGACATATTCCATGATGGAGAGCGTTTCATCCGTATGTAGGCATAATTTTGCAAGGCCATGCCAGTAGGAAAGCACAAATAACATGTTGATAATCTGCTTATTATGGGGTTCAGGCAGGAGTCCTGCGAAGACAGTAATTGCACACTGTATCAGCGGGAAGGCAAGGCATCAGTTGCAAGTCCCTCCAAGTTAGAAATACAACTTGCCTGCAGAAGATCTTCGAAATCGCGGGCAGCCATTTGTTTCAGATCAGACACATTCTGATGAAAGCGCCGTATTGTATCTCGACCAAAGGTGGGTACCTGTCGATAACTGTTCAAGTATTTCAGTCTCTCACTAGACCACTGGTTCAGATGACTGGAGTAAAAAGCTTACTGCCAGTCAAGAATAGCAAGGAGGTTCTTCCCTTTAACGCTGTCCAGTGTTACGATTTCATCCATTTTCTTCTCTTGCCATTGGCTAATGTATCGTATGATTCTTTTTCTTTTTTCCATTTGCTCATCGTATGACACCACTTTATTATTCGTACAGCCTTGACTGTGCACGGCTGCGTACGCAGCATAGCTCGTCCATACGTAGTAGTTCATAGCTCGGTCTGTGCGCATCTTCCTTCAGTATTTAAACCCATGTAAAATACCTACGACGATAGTCTTATCCATTTGTTCAGTTCTCGCCCTAGGCTTGAATACGAATTAAGGGTACCGCTCCTATTCATCATCTACTCGCTTCAGACTTGACGATTAAGTCTTGAAGCCTTGAACACTGGTTGCTTTGTTGTCTTGCCCTCGAGCGTTACGACTCTAAGTCTAGGTCGTTACATCCAGAACTCGGAGCAGGTGGATTAAAATTGCTTTCCAGACTCCAAGCTCAAACTCGTGTAAAAGATCAACTACCAACATATGGAAAAAATCAAACCCTAGGATGCAAAGCCTCACGGAGAAGGTGTTCTGCACACAACTTTGGTGTTCATGAACCATCCGGTAACATGTGAATTTTGAATCATACCTCTGTTGGGACCAGTGATTTGTGCTTGAGCACTCCCTCAACTTGCATGGCGTCTACCACGTACTGCCCTTTGTAGATGAAGTTTCAGGTGGCAGTAACTTTTTGCTGCCACTCAGACGAGTCTTTGTGCAAAGAGAGTTGGCGCTGTAGCATATCGGATGTTGTCGCTACCATCGGTATCTTGTCTTTGGGAACAGTGCATCGTGGGCAGGGACAACTACCAAGGTTACGTATATTCACGATGAGGACCCTAGTACATCAAGTAGGGATTTAGTGAAACACTCGGAGCAGCCCCTATAAAACTCAAGTTGAGACGCTCACTTTTCTGGATAATCGGCAGAATAAGTAAGGATTCAAGGATACAGGCATCTTTGGCACCCATCAGCGCATGTGAGAATGAATCCATGTTGATAAGCCTGAATAAACTCGTTGTCAAGCAGCACTCACCACTGGGAATGGAACAGTTCTCTGTGGCAATGCACAAAGAATGAACTCCCAGGCGAGTAGCTTCCCGAGTTTTCTAACATGAAGTCTCTGAATTCGTCGGGCAACTGAATTGATCAGAATGTAAACCAGTCAGTGATTTGCTGGTTTTTTCAGAAGAATACACCTACTGCCTGAAAGTATGCCACATGAGCACAAAGATTGGCAGATGGCTGACATCTCTCATACTTCAAATCATTTCCAAAGTAGAGATAGAGAGGCCACAGTTTTGAGTTGCTGAAGGTGGTGAGTTGTGTGGTGTCGGACCAAAACATCAGGGCAACCACCTGGCGAGGTAGGTTACACCCTGGTTCCGGGGGAGACTCTTGCAGTCTCTGATGTGCCTCGAGAAATGCCAAGGAAGTGAATAGCTCCCCGTAGACCCTAATGTCGCTTTCATTTTGGGCGGGTTTCCAGCGTAATTCATAAGGCTTGAATCTGAAATTCTTTGAAAGACTACAGTCAAGCAAGCGTTCGCGAATGACAGATAAGAGGGTACAGTAGAAAAAATCATTGACAACATAGGGTCGCAGTCCTGGATTTTGCGCTTGGCAAGGGAAAGGAACAGATATCGACGTGCTTCCTTGTATCCACCCTGCATCGTGATCCAACCACTCTTCTTCTTCTGCATTGTTCTGAGGATGGTCCAAAGCACCAAGATAATGATCTAATTTCATCCAATTCGTAGATCAGATGTCATTGGGACGGAACTCCATGCTGCTGATGATGGAAACCAGTCTTCTGAAGCTATATTGAGAGTTACGTGACCCATGGTTCCAATACCAGTCACCAATGAGCATGGAGCTCTTGTTGGGATAAGGGTGGAATGGATTAGAAAGGTTCTCCCCTTCACTGACGCCATGTACTGGTGTTGCATCTCAATTGGTGGCATCTTCAGGATCGAGGAGCAGGACAGTGTCTTTATCGTAGATACGAAATAGACCAAAGGCATTTGTTTGTGTCTCGAAAATTGCTCGAGGATGCACCCTTTGACTCAGCGGGGACAAGTGGTCATCTTGTGGTTGGGTGGAGGGGATTATGTCGGCCTGTGTTGTTGCCTCAGCTACAACGCTCGGGGGAGGTAATGGCATCGGCAGTTCGGGAAGCATATCTCTGAACCTTTTTGGTAACCATCTGTTGTCCCGGCATGTTCTCCATAGAGATAAAGGTAAGTTGTTGATGTCCGCTTGTGGTAGATATGGGCCGATAGTGGTGTCGGAAGGCTGATTGAGCTAGAAAACGGATAAAAATGTGGTGTCAGCTGCAATTGCGCTCTTAAGTGTTCCACTGATAAGTTGACTGTACGTACCTCGCCAGTGGCTGTCCCATTCTCATTAGACCTGGAGTCGGCGTGGGTCGCTTCTTCGTCTCCACCCGCTTGACGTTTTCAGGGCTTCTTGTTCTTGTAAACTTCTCTGGCGAGAGCTAGAGTGTCAGAAAGTTGCTTCTTCCCTTTCTGACAATTCCGATTATGCTTTGTGAATGCTGCGATGTCAGAGAAAGAACGTCCACATATCATATGTCAGATGCAGCATGGAGCACTTTATCTTGCCTAATCATTTCATGCGAACTTGAACAAAGGTAGGTCCAAGTGATGGACAACTTGGAACCCAGATAGAATTCCTGGATGTCAGAGTCTCAGCATCACCTATGTACTGATTATGTAATGATTCATGGGTATATTTTATATATTCCGAGTGACTCAGTTTTCTCAATCCATGCATGGGAAATGAAGCATGGTGAACATATTAATGTCACAGCCCGATCGCTTCAGCTTGAGGTTACTTAGTAAGCCGGAATCGCAACACTCCATCCAACTCAAACACGATGCATGATCAGTGTTCAAAGAACATGTTCGCAGAAAGCGAGAGTGTCAGGTCGATCAAGCTTTATCAAAGACAAGTTTGCCACTAAGTGGTAAGCTGTCAGTGTTGGCGCATACAAGTAGGCACAATTTGCGGAAATTGGGTTCTGCACTGCCTACGTCTGATAGATGTGTTGTGTGGATCAGTTGAGGGGGTGGATCTCAGAGCGTGATGTGATGTACAAGGGCACATGTCTTCGCTTCTCCAGCTGGGTCGCATCCCAACGAACAATCATTGACATGATCATTGTCAGCTGGGTGAGTGATCATAAACGTTCATTCGGTTCCATGACTCTCTGGGTGAACATTCTTACATCCTTTGACCATATCCCTATTGTACAACCTCTCACCCCCCACCCAAGAGCCTCGATGTCGGTGTCTTCTGGACATATGGTCGACTCACTTCAGGTCAAAGTACCGGCAACCTTCACAGTCTGAGAGGCAGGGAAGCTCAAAGCGACTAGCGAACCCTATCCATTAATAGATGATTCCAGCAGCCGACCTGCATGCGTATGCCTGCGATTGGATTGAAGCCTCGCCCAGGCACCTCCGCCGATAGAATAACGGATAAGATATTTAGGGACACAATCAAGGTAGATCAATATCCACTAATATGACATCATCAACTCACCATGCACAAGCACCTCAAAATGAAGCGTGCCGCACGCTCATTTGAATCAGACTTCATGCATGCAGGCAACTAGTATAGAGAACACCGTTACATAAATAATCAGCTCACCTGGTAAGCCACCACACCTGAGTGTGAGTTGGGCTGTATGACCTAGTAGTATGTAGTCGTGGGTGGGGAAAACAAGCAGCCCCCGGGAATCAGTATGTACCTGCCGAACCCAAAGACACGCCAAACTGTTGAAGCCGAGCTGTGATTCCCAGTACCAATCTTGAGTGAAGTGAGGTATGGGTACGCTGCAACCATGACGACTACTGGCATACGGTAAGACGGAGGATAGCGATCCACCTGATCATTGAGTGATAATGTTCACACAAGTTCTACAGATCGAATAGATTTGCCTTTTGTCAACCACACTTGGCAATAATCTAAAACATGAGTGAATCAAACAAAAAGATGTAACCTCCAGGCAACGAGTTAGCTACACCGTCTCCAAGATAGTTATGCACCAGCTCGTGCAGGTATTTGCTTCTCACATACCATATACACAACGTCCCTGACACCTCATCCCAATCTTGTGCACCATATGCTAGACTACCTTTGTTGGGAGCTAGCTCATTGTGATCAATGAGGACCCTGTTGATTTTGCACTCCTCATTACTTGGGGCAGGCAGTAGTGCTGCTTTAATGAGGTGCTTTGAGCCTACTGCGGCCGGCAGTGAGGGAAAACAAAGCGGCCAGAATATCCATTGAGGTAAAAACCGCCGGTAACTTGGCACTATACGGTGTGCAGGACGAGAACTGACAAGTGGCAACAGTAAGACCTTCCGGGGTGAACACAAGGCGATTACATACTTGATAGGTGGCTATTGTTTTGATATTGCCGGTAGGATTGTCTATTTCGGAGTAGACAAACCTTACTTTGTCTTCAACAGTGGCATGATTGCGCTTTCGTGGAACATGTGAAGTATTCGACCGAAAGAAATGTTTCCGGGGACATACTTCCACACAATTTGTAGTGTCAGTGGTGATGACTGACCTAGAAGCACCTAGACCAACATCAAAATACATTGGCAAGGTGCTGCGGTCCCGATCAACTTGGGCTAGTGATGAAATAATAGAGGTGCAGCCTGTAACAGACTGCCATTTTTCAGCGTCCGGGCCGAAGCCTTGGGTGTTTCCCACAAGCCTTGATTGTGGTTTCTGTGACTTGGCATCGACGTGGTAAGAGACAAGCTTGAGAATGCTTAGAATCTAGGAATCTTCTCCAAGTCGATATAGTTGTACAACAAAGTTACAGACAACTACTAATCGTGCCAAACAACAATAAAAGTAGGGCTTTCGTGGCACAACAAATAGAACATCTAGTGCACGGTGGCGGCTGTCGAAAATAGTTAGTGGAATGACTGACTATTTTTGAATTTCTGAGCTCACTGTGGCGATGGGTCTCCATAGCATTGAGCAACTGTTCCACAAAGGATTGGTAGCCACTAGGACCAACAATCTCCTGGACAATGCTACCATAATCGTCACAAACGTGTTGTGCTTCCGTGAGGTCATCTTTGGCAAATTGGATTCTGATCACCGCTTGTGACCAGCATTGTAGAATTTCCCAATAGGGAAGTGGGTGACCAGGAGATTGTAACTGCAAGCAAATGTAAGTGATTGAAATTGTGAAAAGTTCCAACATACGCTCTCATAGTGGGCCTCACAGGCGTAGTCACTGAAGTAGATGGTGTGATTTGACACAGCTTTGTCATTGCACAAACTGTCACCGTCAACAGATTCATGGAGGTGGGACAGGCGACAGCACGACATCATGATCATGGATCACAACCAGTGAGTTACGTTTGTTGTGGTGATGGTAGGCTTGAAAAAGTGGGTTTAGTGGATCATACACTATATATGAGATACTGCATACACTAACCGTGAGAACCTGACCGTGAGAATCCGCACGTGAGAATTTAAAGCATTTGAACTTGCTGATTCATTGACTCATTAACAAGTTTTCAATAGCCTTCAGGGAATTGCCCAGAATTGCGGAGTCAGATTTGGGATCAATATTCAAATAGCAGTGTTATATGTGCGTGCGGCGACAATTTCGCACAAAAGTTGCGTACTTGTGACCCATACTAGGAATCTGCCACAGCAACAGCCTCAACTCAATCAAATGTGGAGTCCTGGACTTCATTAATCCCACCAAGACTCAAGGTATGTTAATCTCGGTTCCAGATTTTCCCACAAGCAGTGAGTATCCGCCCACTTCAGTGTTGCTCACTGCTGTCAACGTCAGTCATAGACAAGTTCTCACATGGGTCGCTCTGTAGAGATCCACGATCTTGCACAGACAAAAACCTTCTCACTACCGAGGAACGGAGATTGGGTAACGCAGATATCGGCTACTAGTACTACAGCGCGGAGAGCTGGAAATTGAAAGTCTGTGCGGGGGGCCATGCCCAGGCTATTACCCCCTGGGATTTTGCGGCTAAAAACTTCGAGTACCCCTTGTCTTGATAAAAGGTCCGAAGTAGTAAGAGAATTCGAGCGTGAGAATTCTTGCCTGGAGAGTTGGAGTGTTTGATTTGATTGCATCCTTGAGACTTGAAACTTGAGCCCCAGTCCTTCGGAGTGTTTTATCCATTTGAGGTTGGTCTGGTCAATCGGCATCGTGGCACACACCAACACAAGCTTAATCAGGTGCAAGAAGCTGCCAGTGGGTCCGTTTCGGATTGGCAGTTCGTTCTACTACAACCTCAAATTTCAATGCAATGGGTAACAGCTCGCTGACGAGAATTTACGTCTCCCAGATACAACTTGGATTACCGAGCTGGCCCCATGATTGGGTAAGTTTCGTGACTGTAACATGCCTATCGACAATGGGGTTCAATTGCCATGCATGAGGTGATCAGACTCAGATCGTGACAAAGGTGAACACAAAATTTTCATAGATATAAATCATTGTCGTCAGGTCACCGTCTCCCGAGTCTGCGAACATGGACAACACTGTCATTCCAGGCGGACTCCGACAGGGATCCACAACCCACCCACGCTCCAGTACTAGTAGTCCTGGGGATCTGGCTCTGAGCCCTTGGCTGCTCACTCCTCCTGCTGGTCTGAGGCCTCTCTCCCGACATCCGAGTCCATTAATGCGGCTTTTTTGAACCAACTGTTCCTGGAGGACATCATGGCGAACATAGGTGGTGTAATGGATGACCGTGACACATCTCAGGCTCATCATCTTCTTGGCCAGCTTGGAGTCCACCCAGATGGACTCTTTGCTAGTTCCTCATGGACTAATCGTGTACAAGCCCCATCCTATACAGCCATGGCGGAGCCATAGCCACAGCCAGTGGCTCCCTCTCTCGACGCAGATATGATCACGAGACAGTTCGCCGCGACACACAGAGGTATGAATCTCTAATTCGAAGCCATTTCATCGATCCGTGCTGATATATACCCTCAGCTTCATTTGCACAAGCATTGGACACTGCCGGTCTGAAAAATTGGGCTCGCCTTTGCGATGTTATGTTGTTGAAGTACTTTTTGGACTCAGGTACTCAAACATCACGGCCATTTTACGGATGGCATGAGGAGATGTACACCGAGTACATTACGAATATGTACGACACCCTTTTATGACGCAAAGTCATGGACTTTGAATATGGTAAGTGTTGATTAATTCCATTCTTATCAAGAACCTTATCTGAACCAATTCTAGGAGAGATCAACATTCAGGTAAAAGACAGAAACTCAGGCGTTAGGAACATCCAGGCACACAGTACTCTCATCAATTCAAACTTCATGGAAGCATTACAAAGGATGGTAAGCTTAGCGTTATCGGTTGTCGACTCACCTGCTCACTCTTCTCCAGCTCAATGAAGATTATCCTCACATTCTGATTGCTCATTGGGGGTCCATGACCACCATTCTGCTGCAGCGTCTTCTTCCTCCTGGATTTTCCAACAGCACAAGAACTGTGCAGGCTTGGGTTTGTCGGAGCAACTTAGAAGGAATGTACACCTACCATTTTCTGCACGATAAGTCTGGTCCAGTCATAAGTGTCCATTTTCTAGAGTGCACTCTTTAGCGCTAACTTTATGTCGTCAGACCGAGTACTATGCAGCACCCAAGTTCAAGGGAATGCTTGTCATATCCTGTCCTAACCCCGACCCTCCGGACCAACTCCGGACCACTCACTCACGAACTCCGAGGCTTTTACGCCTAGGACTTCACTTCCGCCCTCCGGACATCTTTGATACTCACTTACGTACTTATGTTTCTCC
>JBBPSU010000304.1:0-15066 GCA_038093755.1 Tylopilus microsporus | reverse complement strand
GGCATAGAGCATTCTACCTGAGAACTATAGACACCACAGGATGGACAATGACAACAGACATAATGGATTTTCGGCTATCTGAATCACAAAACCCAATATGGTAATGCCATCCCACACAATAATAGAACTCGGCCCATGCTGTGACCCCGTTCCCATGGTTGGCCAGGCACATGAAAAATATCCTGCCACAGTGAAAAAAGTCCAGAATGTATAATGCCAGAACAGCCATGATTCAGAATGCCAACAAGCCAAGAGAGTTTTGATGTTTCGAGCCAAAACATACCTTCAACCTGTGGAAGGGAAGCTAAGCTGCACAATGTGCTAAGTGGCTCTACCAAACTTTTTGAGGGCCAGAACAGTAAAAATCCAAAGTCCCCATCCACTGTGTGTACATGTTTGATCTAGAGTGCAAAGCTTCGGCTTGGGCATGCCGACGAATCGGAGAGTGAAATTGAGTACTGTAGTATGGCCGTATCATAGGATGATCCACTATGCCTCAACCACCTCCTGCAGTTCGCTGCCAGCTGATTAAATGTATTCTGGCACTCATGCAAATCCTTCTTGTCTCCCTCACTGGGCTTTTCATGCCTGATCTGCTGCCAGAAAGAAGTCAGCCGATCCCATATCACACCTCGATCTTGTCTGGCCATCAATGGGTCCTTGAGCTCATCGCAGGCCATCCTGATCATATCTGCTGTGAACTGGGTGTCCGAAAGGATGTCTTTTTACAGCTTCTAACTGAACTACGTGAAGTAGGACATTGCGACTCGAGGAGAGTCACACTGGAAGAGCAACTTGCGATATTTCTGTACACTGGCATGATGGGACTGACAGTGCGCCATGTAAATGAGCACTTCCAGTGTTCCAATAGTACAACTTCACAGTGATCATCTCATCCAAGTCATACTTTGTTTTACCGGCGTTCTGATCCACTTAGCAGATACTTCAAGAAGATGCTCAACATCCTGGCATCCCCACCCTTCTACACTACCTACATCCATTTCCCTGTCAGAAATACCATCCCTTCAAAGATACGACACAATCCGAAATTCTTTCCCTATTTCAGAAACGCAATCGGCACAATTGATGGCTCCCACATCCCTGCTGCCCCTCCTGGTCATCTTTGCTCGGTGTACCACAACCAAAAAGGCTTCCTATCACAGAACACGCTCTTTGTAACTGACTTTGACCTCAGATTTATGTATACACTCACAGGGTGGGAAGGATCGGCATCGGACGCACGAGTTTACAATGATGCAACTGCAACTGATCTTCAAATCCCTGCTGGCAAATACTTGCTTGCAGATGCTGGATATGTGCAAAGTATACAACTCCTCATTCCATACCAGGGTGTACAATATCACCTTGCAGAATGGGGCCGAGCTGCCGTTCAGTATGTACGCCCCACTGAACAATCATTGTCAATAACTGACAGCTCTTTGTTCTATCACGATAGCCCTCAAACGAAGGAGGAACTGTTCAACTTACATCACGCATCCGCCCACAATGTGGTGGAACGCATCTTGGGGATCCTCAAATGCCACTTTCGTATCCTATTGCTTCCAGCAGAGTTTTCACTCGAAGTTCAGTCGAAGATTCCCACCGCGTTGTGTGTTATCCACAACTTCATTCGTACTCATGAGCAGATGGGAGATGAAGATGATGAAGATGATTTTACGGATGAGGAGGACAGCAATGGGCCTGGGACTGCCAAGGATGAGGGGCCACCACTGCAACCGGGGAATCAGCCCAAGAATGATGCTGTTCACAACATCCGAGATCGCATTGCGGATATGATGTGGGTGAATTATCTGAATTTATGGAGATGATGACAGCTTCTTCACTTGGACTCAGACTCAGACACTAGTGATGTAGACTCTGAGTCAGATGGCGACAGCACCAACGATGACTGACGCATGTATTCAACCTCTGTACTACTACAGGATTGATATCTGAGTCCATACATATGAACCAATCAAACGTTGCTAGCAGAAACACTTCAAGTTGGACCAGCAGAACCACCAGATGGACCAGCGGGCTCCGAGTCAGAGAAAATCTGGGTGTACAACCACTCAATGTATTCGATACGATTGTTCTCATTCAAACTAAGAAACATGGAAGCAAGGGGGAGGTTGTCCTTCTTTGCAAAAAATTCTGCAACCACAAAGAATTTGTCGGGAGATGTCAAGATACTGGGAACAAGATAGAGGGCCTTGGTGACGTCTTGTACAAGAGTTAATTCATCTCGGAATGAACCATGGATGGTGTTGCGCAAGCTGCTGACAGTGGTAGCAACTGTGTTGACCATGATCAACTGGTCATGGCTCGGTTCCGAGTCAGCTTGAGCTGCAGCCCACTGTGAGGCCTGGGAACTGGCAGCCCGAGCCGATGGTCGGCTGCACTTGCTGGCTCTACTAATGGGAGCGGAGGAGGAAGTGCTTGATGGAGGGGGGGGGACCCGAAAACAAAGGAGAGGAGGATGAGGGGGAGATGGCGCCATCATCGGGAAAGACATTTGAATATGCATGTTTCTTGCCTACAGCAAGAAGATTGGCAGAAACAGAAGGGGTATATGCAGTCAAGGAGGGGACAGCATGGCAATCAGAGTTGACAAGCATTGATGAATAGACTACACTCGCAGTGGCTTCTGGCACTGCATGACTAGTGGCAGTGTCATGACCAGCACCACTTGTACCGCTAGGCCTGGAAGTGGATGGTAGAGCAGGTTCACCAGGTTGGGATCCCAGTTTTCCACTGCTTCCATGCCAAGACATACCACCTGTCGATATGCCCTCTGGGAAAAGCTGCTGCATCATGTCAAAATGTGGCCATCCTTTGTTCTGGAAAGCTTTCATCTTGCTGTGGGCCTGATACACTGGGTGAGCTACAGATCAAATATAGCTATGATTGCTTACCTTCTCGCTCACCCATGCATCAAACACACAAGCTGATTTGATATCCTGTATACTAGCTCCATTGATGTTGTCATAGTGGACTCCCGACTTCTGGGTCCATTGCTTGATGGCTGTATAGCATTCTTTCAACTATAATGTATGATCAGCTGCCGATAAGAAAGGAAAGAATGTGCGATGCACAGATTTGAATTTTGTGCAAACACTATCAACGTCCTTCAACTTTCCTTGCTGATCGCCGTGGTGATTGACATAGTCAGCACAGGCCTTCAAAGTAGTCTTCTTGAAAGCACCATCGCCACGCTCAGAGCAGTGTTCGAGGAGGTAGGCCATCATAAGCTGGACATCACGTTCAGTCCATTTGCAACTTGAGGATCCTTCGTTAGTCCTGGGTTCTGGTCTGCCAGAGAGTCCTTCCATGAGGCTGGACTGAAGGATTTTGAGGTGATGAAGAAGTGCATAGAGTTGTTTGTGAACAAAACTGCATGGTGGAGGGGGAGGTGTAGGGTGTATGGCCAGCATGGTATGTACAAGAGAAGGTTTCTGAATATTTCACTCTCTGATTCGTTGGCAAGCCCAAGCCGAAGCTTCGCACTCTGGATCAAACATGTACACACAGTGGATGGGGACTTTGGATTTTTACCGTCCTGGCCCTGAAGGACACGAGTGAGGCACAAGCAAACCTTTGCCATGGCAATGCAGACCCTCTCCATTTACCATCCAAAGAGGGCATGTCATGTCAGATCCCAGCACCTCTCCCCCTGCCGGTGCTGTCATGGAGTCCATCGTCATGACCAATCCAACCCTCCCAAACACTCAATCAACGACCGGATGAGCTTGACTGCATCCCACAATGCTGTATATGATCAAGATCACCTGAAGCACTCACCAACACCATACTACACCCTTTTTGGATCGTTACCAGAACATCACATGAAAGTGGGTGGTCCAGATGATCGATAGGCCTGGGTTTGGATCCCATCAATGGATCTTCACTGCCTCGCAAGTCATATACCTTATCCATGTCCGATCCGGGTGGTCACAATATCACTCGGATGTTCTCAAGTCGAAAGGTCAAGGGAGATGCTGTCCTGGAGGAATCGCCTTTGCACAATAGAGCACGCTCGAAAGGGTGACTCAGCCTGTAGGAGACCCAGGGAGCTGACATGCCCGACCAGGCAATCCAGGATGGTCTGGCACCACAGCAGAGGATACCCAAGGTGGAGATGAGCGCGAGTGCCTCTGGCATGACCACGACCATGACATGAAAGTCACAGCGGAGGAAAAAGGGCACTGGCAAGGGTACGGTGGGTGTAGGTGACAATGATGACAGTGAGGATAAGGTCCTCATTGGCCAGAGCGGCGGCAGTGCACCAACCACTGCATCGTTCCCGTGTGTCGTACCAGGTGATCTCACGGGCCCTTTGTCTTCACCCAGCTCACGAGGACGAGGTTATGCCCTGCCCACCACCTCAGACATAACGGGGTTTGACGATGAAGATGATGGCGCGATGACAACATCATCGCGCCCTCTCCCTCTCGTCCTCACCGCCCTTTCACCACTATTACCACTACCACCCTATCTGTCCCACAACAAAGATGCAAGGACGACGAGGTTGTTGTACGTGAACACCCTCGTGCTCACCTTGCCCTTGCTGTTCCCCCACTGTTTCCCCACCATCCCGTCACCTCACCCTCATCCTCACCTGCAAACATAAACAAGAGAGTGACACTGTGACAACACAACAATGTGATGATGCGACCACGGCACGACGACACAGTAGTGACGCAACAACGATGCCAATGCCGACAACAACACCAATGACACATCATCGTCGACACTGCCATCGCCATCGCCATCACTTCTCGTGCCCTCTCCAGCACAGAACCCAACGCGACGACGCACAGACATGCTCAACGCTGCCAAAAGGATGCATGGTACCTGTATCACACACCTCGTGGACATGTCACGGTGGGTGCTTTTTCCCCTTTCCCATTCGCCCGCCATGTCTTGGTGATTTATTTCAAACGGGGTTAATCACCTCTGTTGGGATAAGAGACACTTCGCTCGCATAGCAACAATGCGCATCTATGGGACTGTCAGGACCACGACTGGGGTTGGGTATGACAGGCGCAATGCTATCTGAGATCTCCAGATTGGGAGGACATTGAAGATGACGTAAGGTGGTTGGGAAGGTGATAGGGTGCGAGGGGATTCGTCCCAAGGGATTCTGGGTGGTTTCCTATGAGTAAGAGGATGATGCTCCACATATCCAGGCACTGATGGAGGGAACCCGACATTTCCGATGTGTGGGAAAGTGCGGAAATGTGAGTCCAGAGAGCAGATGACAAAGAGGGAGCGTGAAGCCAGTGGGGAATGTCATAGAAGATAGTGGGAAATGGCCCAAGACGAGGTGCACAGATGCTCGACTGGACAGAGACATGAGAACAAGAGAGTCCAGAAACATGGATTCCGGATATGAACAGCAATGGCGCTGTCAACAAAGACGAGAAAGATCCTGTGCACAGGCAGGAGACCTTCAGATGGCAAAACAGGAAGATATATTTGAAGTCCTGAGGACAAGGCTTTATAGTCTGGGCATACCCAGACTTTCTAACTCTATTGGAAATGGTGAAAACATCCCTGCACATCGCACTAGGGACTGTCTAGTGATGTCAAAACAAACAAGGGTAGTCCAGAACAAGATATATGAGCATTGACCAACTGATCCAGATGCGAACAAATAGTAAAACATGAATCCGGAATATCTGGAGCATGGGAAACATCTGGATAAGCACGGATAAAAACAGATAACTCATGGATCGCACAGGATGGACACAGACGGCAGAGGGACTCTTGAGGGACATGTTGGGGAACACCTAGGAACCTGTGAAAAGCCCCTCTACAACCATAGGATCCACTGGATTCCTACACCTGCAGAGGACCTGAATACCGACTGTCCTCAGTCGGTCACATGACTCGGTGACAGCTGAGTTTGAAAATGCGATGGGCCCATTGAAAATGCTAAGTCCAGCTCTACACTCCTCTCTCTTTCTCTATACTTCACACACTCTACAACCATGTCCACTGCCAACATCGACAATCTACTTGCCTCTATGGCCATATCCAATGTGGACAAGGAACACAAAGCCACCAAACAAGAACTGAATGCTGCCAAAGAACAGCTCGACGTGTGCATGAGGGTGGTGCCAGATGACAAGGGCGAGC
Organism: Tylopilus microsporus; assembly: GCA_038093755.1. Lineage (NCBI taxonomy): Eukaryota > Fungi > Basidiomycota > Agaricomycetes > Boletales > Boletaceae > Tylopilus > Tylopilus microsporus. The sequence continues at coordinate 8,925 of JBBPSU010000304.1, read as the reverse complement.
TTCAAGAGGAGAAGGATTATTGGTGTCATGAGTGGGTAGAGGTTATGGTGCGTGGTTGATTATCATGCTAGTTCGTCGTACTGATTGATTCCTCTAGACTGTGTTACATGCTGTCTGTGAAAAGGCTCAGGCACTTGAGGTGCCCTGCATGTTCGACGGGAAACTTGCAAGGAAAATGTGTGACACGTCCAAGACATACAAGCAATGGATATCCGAGGCAGCAACATGGGCTGCAATGAAAAACACGGTAGAGACATGTGCAAGTGACAATGGATGACACAGCGGCAACATCTTCGGTGAGCGGCTGGAATGGTGGCATCGGCGCACAATGCATGCCCGATTTGATGACTGCAAAGACATGTCCGGCGGCAAAGACGAAACGAAAGATGTGTACGGGATGTTGTACTGACTTGATTGAATGCTGACACGCTTGTCAATGACCTGATAGATTGTATATGATGATGGTGATGACAATGATGATGATGGCGAGGATGAGGTCGAGATCATCAACCACCATCCTCTGAAGAAGGTCAATGCGGACGTGACACACACAGATCCATGCGTCATATGCAAGAAGGCCCAGGTCCCTTGCATAGGACCACCCGGTCAGTCATGTACTCGATGCACGATCAAGCACACACCATGCAACAAATCTCGAGGGAAGGTGAAAGCGAAGGCTCCTGAATTGGTAGTGGGTATGTGGTTTCTGTTTCTATGGGGAGTGCACTCAGTGTTCATACCATGACAGTTCTACCTTCGGTGCAGGTCATTATCCCGGCATGTAAGAATGTAATGGCATTCTTGTCGACAGCGGTTACTCCGGTCTCCTATCATCTGGATCTGTCTCCCAGTACAGCACGTGATGACAATGATGATGTCCCTCGAAAGAGACACAAAATGGCAGGTACAGACACGGCGTCGTTTTCAGCAAAAATCACCGATGCTAGATGCGCAGCTCTCACTCTCAACGCGGAAATGCTAGGGACTCATACATGGTTGAAGGAATTGCAGGCCAGGGCTGCACATATGGAACGGTATGTCAAGCTGCAGCAAGAGTCACTCAGAAAGGTTCTTGACGTGTTCCAGGAGCTATGAGGGAAGGGGTTTCGTCATCTGTAGATAGCCTGTTCGTTGTGTATCCTATAATCGAATCTGGTGTCCAGTTCATGTCTGTATCTGTTTGTCCATATGCAATCCCTATGTAAGAATGAGACGAATAATCAGCGACGGAATGAATACATACATGTATGAAAAGAAAGAAACTTGGCCAATGCGAGGTTCCGCTCGACTTGTATTCTTCATTTGGCTTCCATGTCTATACCTGCACTGGATCCATAGGATATGTGCACAGATTCTTTGTCTGTGATCTCAGATGAATTAGATAACGTGCGTCATGTCCGGAACGCGTTAGAAGAGCAGAAGGCTATTAGTATGGCTTGCAGACATCGGAAACGAACATCGAACGATGAAGTGAATAATCAGATGTATGAACTAGCTCGCACTGAGGTATACGATACAGATTCTATTTCTGATGGTTTTTGTTTCTTTCTGCAATGGTATGCTTCTGAATACATGAGAGCGCCGGAACTAATCCCAGGATGAAATGGATGTCACCAGACAAAACCCAGGGTAGTACAGATGTCTAACAGATGTGATGCAGCACGGCACTGTTATGACACAGATATTACAGAATTCTAGATTGAGAGAAAGGGTTAGCAGCAACAACAGAAGAACAAAAAGGATGAATGAATGACAAATAGAAACACGAAATTTTTGAAGAGGTCTCATAGATGAGCTCCTCCCCCCTAGGAAGGTTCTAATAATGACCTCCTGGTCATCCGAGTGATGTGGCATAGGCCACCACGAAACCCGGATTAGAACAGGACAAAGTCCGGACACCTGGGTCAAATGGAAAAAGTCCCCTGCACAGAGGGACAGATGGAATGCGGATGGGGTCTGCTAGCACGGAACAGAGTGCCAGAATGTGTGGCATGAAGGCGCGGGGTAGTAGGTGAAAGAAGGACGAGAGCTGCGAAGGTGTTCGCCTCTCCAAATATGCTGAGAAAGCATGGATATGGGTTCAGATGGAGTGGAAGCTTGTGGGGAGGTGACTGGGGGAATGGGATGCCTTGACGGCCCTGGGGATGGCAGGTTTGAACATGGATGACTGATCAAGAATGAAAACAGCGGCCCCGGAATGATTACCAGGGGTGACAGTGAATACTGGAAGTGATAGAACCTGGACTATCTCGGGGCTGTGTTCACGGCTACAAATGGATGTGTAGAGGCCGATGGATGATGGGGGAGCTGGTGCTGGCTGTGGGTGTTGAATCGGTAGTATTCTATTTCTGCTCTTCTATTACTAAGCTACTGATTCAGGAAGAAAGGTCTAGACTCTCTTATCATTCTTATCCATTACACTATCCATTTTACTCATCAGAATGAGTCAGCTATCACTTATCTCTGACATCATAGATAGTAGTCCTTATTGCTATAGGACGATAAGTATAGTCCTATTACCTAATCTTCTTTGACATTCTAGAAGATTACTATATATGATACTGGTCATAATATGTACATACAGATACGTTCCAGTATATAAGACTGGGTCTTACACCCAGTCTAAATAACAAGTTCTCACACACTCCTGAACTTCCACTGTTTGTACTTCTGAATCTCCTCACCTAAGAGTAAGTCTCCTACTCTTGACTCAACCCTTTGTTGTACTACGCCATCAGATATCAGAGATTATTCCGATAGTGGGGACAGGTATTCAATCAGCTTCTGGTATGCAGATAGCACATCTGCGGTTGTATCCACCAAATGCATGGATCCCTGATCCTTGAGGTATCTCTGAATCTCTGCATTTACAGTGTCAGCGTGAACGGTTGGATATACAACCACATATTCCGGCACATTGAAGATATCCATATCAATGGTCATGATATCTGGGGTGTCATATACACCCGGATCCATTGCAACTGGGGCGGATACCGCAGAGGACTTGGCTGCTGTGAGCGGGCTGAAAACATCAGCAGAATGGGATACAGATGAGGTGAATGCAGATGGTATGTGCAATGAAAATGTCAGCAGAATGGGACACAAATGAGGTGAATGCAGATGATATGTGCAATGTGCAGCATGTTTCCATGGTAGGATGGATGGGATCAGCAAGGAAGGATGGGACGGATAAGATAAAGGTAGCTGTGTCTACTACATCTGGCATGGGATATGGTCCATCCAGATGAACATCTAGATATATGATCACCAGGTGACACTGAAGGTGCCCTTTTACAGGGTCTGAAAAGCCGCTGAAAAAAAGTGAGTCACGCTTATACCCAGATAAGTGGTTGTCTGTGATCAGAGCTGCGGATATATGGGTAAACGCTCTGTAATACTTCCTGAGGCTGTCTAACGAGTGCAAGGGGTTTGACCGGCAGTCCTGAATGATCTGGTGAAGGTCAGCATGGCAATAACGGCCACTAGATTCGCATCCTGGATAACACTCCTTTACCGCCCAGATGAATATGTTCCAATCTGGCAGGTTCACAGATGCTGCTGGTAGTACTTCCCAAAGCTCGGCTTCATCGATGTCCGCATACCGGATAGCAAGACGGATCATCTGAGGGTCAGTGAGATGGAGGGGATCACTGAGTATCTTGATGTTGTCTAGGTAGCCAGGTAGCAGTATGGGTTTCCCAGAAAACTGAGGCGCTTCCGGTGAGCCTCGCATAGGCAGCAGGTAGGCAAGCACAGCCATATCTGTCAATGTTGTATGGTGTCCTGAGTGACATTGGCTGAGACAAGGCTGTGGAGGAGCGAAAAAAAATAATCTTGGCTAGAAGTGCTAAGAATAGAATGAAGGGTCCTCCTGAGAAAACCTATGAATCCCTTGTGGTGGGCTCCAGTTGAAGATAACGTAAGGTGGTTGGGAAGGTGATAGGGTGCGAGGGGATTCGTCCCAAGGGATTCTGGGTGGTTTCCTATGAGTAGGAGGATGATGCTCCACATATCCAGGCACTGATGGAGGGAATCCGATGTTTCCAATGCGTGGGAAAGTGCGGAAATATGAGTCCGGAAAGCGGATGATGAAGAGAGAGCATAGAACCGGTGGGGAATGTCATAGAACGGAGTGGGAAATGGCCCAAGATGAGGTGCATGGATGCTCGACTGGACAGAGACACGAGAACAACAGAGAGTCCAGAAACACAGATTCCGGATATGAACAGCAATGGCACTGTCAACAAAGACAAGAAAGATCCTGTGCACGGGCAGGAGACCTTCAGATGGCAAAACAGGAAGATATATTTGTTACGATTTCATCCTTTCTTCCTCCTTTCATTGGCTAATGTATCATATGATTCTCCTTCCTTTTTCCATTCGCTCATCATATGACACCACTTTCTTATTCATACAGCCTCGACTGTGCACGGCTGTGTACGTAGCATAGCTCGTCCATACGTAGTAGTTCACAGCTCGGTCTGTGCGCATCTCTCTCCAGTATTTAAACCCATGTAAAGTATCTACGACGACAGTCTTATCCATTTGTTCAAACCTCGTCTTAGACTTGAGTGCGAATTAAGGGTACCGCTCCCTATCCTCATCTACTCGCTTCGGATTTAACGATTAGTCTTGAAGCCTTGAACACTGGTCGATTGTTGTCTTGCCCTCGAGCGTTACAATTCTAAGTTTAGGTCGTTACAATATTTGAAGTCCTGAGGACAAGGCTTTATAGTCTGGGCATACCCAGACTTTCTAACTCTATTGGAAATGGTGAAAACATCCCTGCACATCGCACTAGGGACTGTCTAGCGATGTCAAAACAAACAAGGGTAGTCCAGAACAAGATATATGAGCATTGACCAACTGATCCAGATGCGAACAAATAGTGAAACATGAATCCGGAATATCTGGAGCGCGGGAAACATCCGGATAAGCACAGATAAAAACAGATAACTCATGGATCGCATAGGATGGACACAGACGGCATAGGGACTCTTGAGGGACATGTTTGAAAACACCTAGGAACCTGTGAAAAGCCTCTATACAGCCGTAGGATCCACTGGATTCCTACACCGAGGCACGAATGAGACAATTGGGGTATTTCCATCCCAGAAAGTGAGGTTCCGAGAGCATCTGGTCAGAGACCAGGACGGGTTGTATCAGAGTAAATCTCCAACGGATATGAGGCGTCCAGTGAGGTTAGGGACATGTAGGACATTTTCTAATTGGAGTATTTGCTCCTGTCCGTTAGGGTCCATGATTCAGAGTAAAACTGTTCCAATTCCGATGGAACATCTGTCGTGAGTGGTAGCCATTTGTACAGTGATGCCGTTGTTGCCTTTCTTGTAGCTCACAAAGTCACCGATGCAATGAGTGAAATGGCTTTGATGCACCGGAATCAAGTATCCATTGTACTTTTTATTGGAACTCTGGGGTTGTTCTGGCTTTTTACAATGCATGCACAGTGCGTAAGTGTCCATATGAACACATGTATATACATTAACTACTAGCTGTTACGATTTTATCTTCCTCTATCATTCTCATTGGCTAACGTATCATATGATCCTCATCCTCCTTTCCATTGGTCTACCATATGATTCCACTTTCTTGCTCGTACAGCCTTGACTGCGCATACCGATGCACGCAGCATTGCATGTCCTTACAAGGTAGTTCATAGCTCGGTCTGTGCACAGCCTACTTCAGTATTTAAACCCATGTAAAGTACCTAGGACGGCAGTCTTATCCACTTGTTCAATCCTTGCCTTAGGCTTGAGTGTGAATTAAGGATACCACTCCAACTCTACTCTTTTCACTCGCTTTAAGCTTGATGACTAGCTTTAAAAGCTTAGAACACTGGTATTTCATTTGTCTTGCCCTCAAGTGTCACGACTCAAAGTCTAGGTCGTTACACTAGCAGATCATCATGCTTAGCAGCTAGACACGGGCGCAGAAAAAAGCATCATGGAATGTCAGTGTTCGGACTGTGTGCATAAGGCAGATGGACTTGCCTAACTTCGAGGTCCATTGCCTCAGTATTGGTTTCGTCTTCGAGGTAGTACTCGTTTAGGTACTCCTGAAGGAATCCGTTGTCCTCGGGTAAGGGATCTCCGAGGGAAACTGTATCTTCCTGATCCTCATCAAAGGACAGGGCAGGTGCCAGGGTGATGCGGTTGTAAAGATGCGCACACTTGGGCTCTGGCAGTGTGGTGTCATCACAGTGTATGACAATGTTCTCTGTGCTAAGGAGGTGTGCAGGGGTATATGGGAGAACGGACTCAAGGGTCCGGATAGTTTCCGTGGTAGGCTGAATGTCCATGGAGTGGGCGAGGTTGAATGCGGCAAGGGTTTGCTTGAAGGTGGGCAGTCCATAGTGAGCCGCACCGGGAGTATGCGCGAGCTTGCGTGGATCAATGACGGAGGCATTGGTGAGAGAGGCTAAGTGCGCCTCCTCCTTTTTCCAGTCAGCGGCACATTTATTGTGCTTCTTTTTGTGTTTGGACATGGAGTTCTCCTTGTCCTTTCCTGCACTTTTGTTGGCATCTGACGAATTGGACTTATCGGTGTTTTGTTGAGCAGAAAACTGTGGATCCTGCTCCTTCCGCTTTACAGTGGATATCTTATTCGTGGACTCCTTGTGTCCGGACTGATTTCCGCCGTGCTTGCGGGATTGGGTTTGTTGCCAATGGAGGATGGCGGCCTGCTCAATGTTTGTTATGGTGAGCATGTAAAGACCAGGTGGGGTGGTAGAGGTGTCGGAGGACTTGACACCCGCAGACTGATTAAAGCTATGTGCAATAAAGTCCATCTCCTTGGGTAATTTCGCCAGGAGGACCATTGCTTCGACTTTGTCCGATAGTGGATGGTCGAGAGCACAGAGGTGTGCGAATAGGCCGATGATTTTAGAGAAGGCCAGGGCCAGGTTGGAGTCACCGGGAATGGAAGCGTCCAGCAGTTGCTTAAACTCCATGTAGATTCCTGCTACACCCGGAGTGGCATATTTATCACGGAGAGTGTTCCACATGTCTCCAGTGCCAGTGGTGAGACAAAGGGAGATAGATTGGCGGATTGGAAGGGAAACGTGGAGCTTGATGTAGCCCATTGATTTCACATTGTCGGTATTCCAGGTAGAGATCATGTCATGGTTGGTGGTGCCATCTGTGTAAGTGGTAAGCTCCGGTTCAGAGTTAACAACAGCACCCCATCGGTCGTCAGCCTGTAAAAAGGCTTCCATATCCAAGGCCCATGCAGTGTAATTTGAGCAATCGAAGACCCGGACAAATTGGTAAGTTGAGAGGTCATTTTGATTGAGAAGCTGGGAGGTTTGGGTAAGTTTCCAGTGAATCAGTAAAAATAAAATGGCATGAATTCCCCCTCTGCAGCTCTCTATGACCACGGACTTCCAGAAGAATATACTTGCTGTCGACGGAATTGACTCGCCATGTCCCTTGGACTTCATAGTGGAAAAACTCACTATGAGCGGAAATGCATCGCTCTGAGCAGAAAGACTTTGCTCAGGTCCAGATTGGTAATTACCGTGACAGTGGTAAGAGTACATCACTATGTATTTAGGGTCATGGCGGGATGGGGCATCGCCAGAGTAAGGTCCTTGTTACGATTTCATCCTTTCTTCCTCTTTTCATTGGCTAACGTATCGTATGATTTTCTTCCCTTTTTCCATTCGCTCATCGTATGACTCCACTTTCTTATTCGTACAGCCTCGACTATGCACGGCTGTGTACATAGCATAGCTCGCCCATACATAGTAGTTCATAGCTCGGTCTGTGCGCATCTCTCTCCAGTATTTAAACCCATGTAAAGTACCTACGACGATAGTCTTATCCACTTGTTCAATCCTCGCCTTAGGCTTGAGTGCGAATTAAGGATACTGCTCTCCAATCCTCATCTACTCGCTTCGGACTTGACGATTAGTCTTGAAGTCTTGAACACTGGTTATTCGTTGTCTTGCCCTCAAGCGTTACGACTCTAAAGTCTAGGTCGTTACACTTGGATAAGACTACCTACTTGAGCGCAAGACGTTGCCTCAGAAGAGTTACCCTACCCGCGAAAAATCGATATTCGCCCCTCGATACGATACATCAGAAGACTTGCCCAGAACTAGGTTGAAAGATACTTAGTAGTAAGCAACGATGTCGAACCCCTTCAACATGGATGACCTCCGAGATGCGCTGGTCGACACTCTCAAGGAGAACGCAAAGAAAGAAGAAGAAACGGTCAAGAAGATCGCAGATCCCGGGAAATGGGACGGAGACAAGAAGAAGTTCCGCCTCTGGTGGACAAAGATACGTCTCTGGGTGTCAGCTCAGAATTGGAAGTCAGACAAGGTGTTGGCTACAGCGGTTTTACTCCGTCTCGAAGGAAAAGCCAAACCTTTCGCCCAGTTGACAATGGAGAAGTACCTCGATTTGGAGATAAAGAAGAAGAGAGATTCCAATGATCTTTTAGGGGACGATGCTTGGCCTGGCTGGCCTGACTTCCAAAAGGAGATCACCAACTTCTTCCAAATTTCGACTCTTGAATATCAGTCGTATCAGGAGTTGAAGGCTCTCCAACAAGGAACCATGCTTACATCAGACTTTCTTCAAAAGTTCGATATACTCAAACGAGAAGCAAAGGTCTCAGAAGGAGAAGCAGTGCACCTACTCAAGCAGGCAATAAGGTTCGCCACCTATCAGCAGGTTTCTCTCCATTGCGACATCGACGACGACGATTACGAAGAACTCTATAAACAGTACGATGTCTATGGAAAAACATTGGAAAGGATCCACGAGGAACGAGGAGCGGCTAGGACTGCTCAGAAACCCTACCGAGGACAGTATCGTCCTTCCCAGGGTCAGCAAGGGCAGAGCCAACCACGGTTTACAACTACAGGATTACAGCCTGGCCGCGGAGCTCCAATGGAGA
>JBBPSU010000302.1:0-15081 GCA_038093755.1 Tylopilus microsporus | reverse complement strand
TAGCCGTGCATAGTCGAGGCTGTGTTATAAGAAAGTGGAGTCATACGATGAGCGAATGGAAAAAGAAAGGAAGATCATACGATACGTTAGCCAATGAGAAGGGAAAGAAAGGATGAAATCGTAACATCGTCAGTACCACCCTTTCAAATCCCTGAGTTTGTCCCTGCCCCCTTCGGACCTCATCTATGCCTCGTCAAATCTTGCCTTGCTTAAGTTTTGTCATGCCTTGATTGGCACCACTCATTCATTCATCCCTTTGTCATTGTGCTCTTCCTTTTTTCTCGCCCTCCATGCCCCCAAGAGCAGGCACTTGACGTGCCCAGGTAACTTTAGGAGGACTTGGAAAGCACTTTGAGAGTCCCCAACATCCCAGAGACAAAAAGAAAACTCAACAATATGTTGAGATAGCAGGCCATTCTGCCAAACGTCGCCATTTGGAAGCCCGCTTGAACAGCTTCGCGTTGACGTTGAGGTCCTGTTGTCACCTCCTTCTACCAAAGCCTTATCTGACCAGTTTGATGATAATGAGCTTGCAAATGAAATTTACATTGACCCAACCAATCAAGAGTTTGTTCTGAGTGACAGGGAATGTGAAGTTGTCGACAACAACCAGCTGCCGAATGAAACCCCAGAAGCCCAATATCCTGCCTGCAAGTATGTCCTCTCTGATCCCTCTGCCGAATGTGTATGCAACAGCTGGAAAGCTATTGTTCCAACCTTGATCGAACCACATCTGCATTATGTCTCCCAAACGCTGAGCAAGCCACTTCCTCTGGTTTCACCCTCCATTACTCTTTGTGGTCAATCCAAATGTACACGCAAGTCCGTCAATATTTTATGTTTGCTGTTCAATCGTGAGTGCCTCTAATATTTTGGAAATCATGCCTAATCAGTTTCAGATTTTACCTCCGTTGAAGTTATAAGTTGTGAATGTCAGACACTTCCTCAAATCCTTGTTCATTTCGGTCTATTCCCTACTGCACCTTCCCAGCCTTGTATGGCTGTTTCCATTGATTTACTGTCATTTTACCATGCTCTTTTTGAGCGATCATGCGATGCTGTCAACGCCCTTGCCTCAGCATTACATACCCACTATATCCGGCAAGGATTTCACATGGTGAACAACAATGTAAGTTGATGTTTATAGATAGCGTATTTGACACATACCATCTGATTACCACCCAGAAGGAAGCTGTCCAGGACCCTTTCCAGCATGGCCTCAGGATGGCTATTCAGTGATTTGATGTCCTCCAAGTGCAAGTGGAGCGACAGGTGGAGGTTTCCCTCCAAGTTTGCTGAGATCGCATCAAGATATACAAGGATACTCAGACCACTCCCTTTACCCCCCATACTTCCTCATCCATTGTTATACCAGCCTATTCATTCATCACTCCCGCAACATCATCTCCAAGTCAGCCGTCATGCGAAACACCATTCAAAGATGGTGAGACGACCTTCACCACAGGATTCTTTTCCTCCTCCAAGAGGTCTTTAATCTCTGGAAGCTGTGTGCAGATCCTTGTCCAACGTTGTCCTGCGTGCTTCGGTGGAACTATATTTGGCAAGTCCCTCGATGAAGATGGGAATATTCATGTGTCCACAGATGGAAATTTCCACCACTGGCATTGTCGCTCTGCTGGTGACTGCCCACCCTTCTATGATCCAGCCTACTTCCTTCCCAAAGTTCTGGTAGATGCAATTGGTCAGCATATCGACACAAGAAACCCCCTAAATGCTGCAAAAAAGTGCAGGTACCCAATGAAGCTATTGATTCCTGTGAATCCTCTTACGATGCTGCCAATGGAAAGAAACAGAAGACCTCAATGGAGAGCTTCAACGACACTGGTCTCATGGCCCTCATTTGTCGCCACGATATTCCCCTCTTCTTTGCCAACATCAACTCTCCCGGAGAGCAACAAAAATATGCTATTTCCCTTATTAGTCATTTCTTCTTGCTTCTCCCACGCAATGCCACTGTTGTGGTGTTATACAATGTAGGGTGTGTCCTGGATAGGTCCCTCACTCTGGTGAGTGCCTTACTAAATCCCGGTGTGCTTTCATGATCTCATCCTCAATAGTATGACATACTTCCTCAGGATACTGTCTCTTGTATTCATTTTGCTACCACAGCTATGCATGCCTATGGCCACGAGTGTGCATGTCAACTCATCTTCAACCCGTGCTTATCTGATGGCTTGGGACTATCAGATGGCAAAGGCACTGAGCGCCTTTGGTCTCACATGATCAAGCTTATCGGGATTGAATGATCTTCTTCTGTGAGATCTCGGTATGGTGTTTTTGGAACAGTCGCTAACCTAATTCCATAGCAACAATGCCGTATTTGGTTAATTGACCGCCAAGCTGCTGCAGTCGGCAATGAGATGCAAATGGACCTCAGTGACTGGATCAATCGCTGCCTTCATCGTGGTGTACAGCAACAAGGGAAAGCAGCGTCTGACAACATCAAGCAATGTGGCATCCCTGTTGACGATCTGCAAAAACAATGGGCCTCTCAAAAGGAGGCACAGCTTTCCATTCAAGCTCGTATGTGCTTGATTTATTAAATTATGATCAGATGCTGATCTTTTATCAGATGCTCCCAAGCGTCTCAAGAAGGAGCTTGATACCATTTTGGCACTCCAGGCTGACATCGATAATGCCAATCGAGTGATTCAAGCTGCAAAGATTGCACTGGAAAAACATGACATTTCTGACAATACACTGGGGGCTATGGCAAGTCTTGAGCACACTCATGAGCAATTGATGTCCCAGATAGACATACTTTACACTTTGCTCAATGTGGGCGACAAATTCCCTGAGCTTCAGGACATTGATGTCAACTTCATCTGGACTCTGCTCCTGGCTTGTGACTCGAAGATCAACATACGTAAATGGGCAATAGGGAGCTTCTTCGAGTGGGGACAAACTGGACCAGGCTATTGGAGGGGCACAGAAAGCACTTGGTAAGAGAATATTTGATTCGAGCCACATAGTTCCCTTAGGTACGAAACTCCATCAACGAACTCACAAGGCTATCAGCAAGCGCCAACTGGCTTTGATGAGCGCCATCTGGAAGTTCAATAGCTATTGTCAGCAACTTGAAGAACTCTATGACTCGTCATGGTCAATCCCGCTTCCCACCCCTCTCCCTACCAAATTGAATGAACTTCGCAACGATCAGTTGTTAATGGAAGATGTTTGGATTGCTCCATCCATCAGACACATTCCTTGTTGAATAGAAGACAAAGATGTCCATGCAGGAATTCGTGCAATGCTCAAACGTGATTGGTGTTTAGAAGAACAGCAATAACTTGGCCTGGAGGCTGACAATCTTTGTCATTGGTTCGGCAATGAACTTACCACAGTCGAGCTTGCTCTTCATATGCCAGGAAATAAGTATCTCAAGGAAGTCACTACGTTATTGCCACTAACTTTTCATATCAGATGTGGCCTTCTACCTCACCCTGCAACATCACCGTGAGCAACTGTTGATGCTCCCTCCACATTGGTCAAGTCCATTGGTCTCAAGGGCACGATTTGATATGCACATCAAGGACGCCACTGAAATGGCAATGAAGCTGTCAGGCGGGATGCCCGAAATATCGCTATATTGGGTCAAGTCAACCATTCTACCTTCGAAGCACCGCCAGACGAAGAACAAACAAAGGACGACAATGCCATAGAAGTGCCTGTGACTCTCGATCCAGATCAGGCCATTTGGATTGACTACCTCATGGAACAACCACCCAATCCCCATGACAACAATGACAATGAGCCCAATATTCAACCAGTAAAAATTGCTTGGGATCTACCAGTGGTAACTACCGTCTTATAGGAATAGTGTGAAAGCTGATTGGCATTTAGGACTTGAGTGTTGATATGACACCAATTCCCTCAACCAGCCAGCTCTGAGTCAATACAGAGATGCCAAGAGTTCATGCCCCAAGACATGGATTATGCTGTATCACATTTGAACGTCTGGACATCGCAATGCTCACATCGCCCACTTCATATATCAATGATGTCTGTATTAATGGTTGTATTCCTCTTCTCTTCACAGTGTTCAGAGTTTCAGAGGAGCACCCATATGCAGTATTCTCAACTTTTGACCTGCCACGTGCAAACTACGATGATGACAATCACCTTTGGAGGGTGACTCAGCATACAAAGTTTTGGACCAAAGATATTTGGATCATTCCTATTCATCGATCGTCCTCCCAACATTGGGTTTTGTGCCTGGCTCAGATCACTGACCATGAACTCTGCCTCTTTGATAGCCTCGCAAAACAGGAACCCTTGCATGCAGATGTTGATGTATGTTCTGCTTTGGATTCTCCCTCCATTGCTGACAACTTCCTATAGAACATTGTGAAACTCATTACTTGCCTCTTGAGCATTGCGAAGAAGACCCATTCTAATCCTTCACTTAACTTGGAGATTGGATCATGGACTGCACACCCCACTGTTGTAAGTGCCCCCTCATTAGCATCATCATTCCTGATGCTTATTCTAGCAGATTGACGTCTTGCAGACGAATGGGCACGACTACGGGATCTGGGTACTAGCAAGTGTGGCAGCAATATTGTGGGGATTTGATGTGACGGGGCTGAAAGAGTCTGATATTCCTGCTTTCCGACACTATCTATATTCATGTGTGTTAGCCATTTACTGTTAACACCCATGGTAGACATGCCGATAATAGTGCAACATGTAAAACAAAGAATTCTGATAGTGTTTGTAGCCCAGTCTTACAGAATCTGCCCTTTGCAATGACAATGACACGAACAGCCCCACCCGCTGTGCACACCACACCCTGACCCCATGATGGCCCACAGAACGTGATGCAAGTGCATTTTGAACATGTACATTAGTATCTCTGCATTCTCTACAGTGCAACGTCAGGAGCTACTTGGTACAACAAAAGACCCCTTCTTTCGAGACTACTTACATCCACCCCCTCCATTGCATTGATCAAAAGGTCTTCCAGAACATTTATGATAGAGCGAATGTATTTGAAGAGGGGCCGTTCTAGTCTCTCCCCCGTGTTAGACCATTGACAAGGAAAAAGTTTGTGCATCCGGTGTAAGAAAGATAGTCAGTGTGGGATGCAAGTATAACTCGTTCCTGGGGTTCTGAAGAGGATAGAAGAGAGAGGGTTTGATTCCAAACCTATCTTGAGCACGTGCAAGAGAATCCGGAGTGCAGGAAACATGGAAACAGAAGTCCGGACACGGACACGGAAACACGGAAATGGATCCGGACATGGACACGAAAACAGATCTGGACACGGACACAGAAACAGATCTGGACACGGACACGGAAACGGATCTGGACACGGACACGGAAATGGATCTGGACATGGACATGGAAACGGATGGGAAAGATGAAGGAAAAGGGGAAGGGAAATGACTCGGAGACGAACCTGCACATGGGCAGGTGACCTTCAGACTGCAAGAAGATGGTCTATTCCTAGCTAGACATGCTCTTAAGTAGAATGTAGCTATTGGAAATGTCAAACTAAGTAAGGGGCAGAGGTGCCCACTACATGAATTAGAAAGAATGGACTAAAGTAAGTGAAGTAAAGCTCACCTCAGCTGCTGCCCAAGGAGGTACAAGACAACTGAGGAGTTTGAAAAAACCAAAGGGATTTTATACCTATGGGCAGAGATGTGCTTGTATAACTCTAAGCGATCCCCAAAAGGATATAGGAGAAAGTCCGAAGCTCTGGAGCAAAGTCCTGTAGCTCCGATGTCAACTCCAAGCAAAGTCCTACTGGCTGAGATCTCCAGACTCGGACAGGAGTGCTTGGACTAGCCCAGAGACGTCAGACTTGCTTCCAGATTTGACAGGAAATGCTACATGAAAACTTCCAGGGACCCTGTCATCCCTGTCAGACACGAAGGAAAATAAAGAGGGCTGCCTCTATGGTACGGCAGTGACAGCGGCAAAGGCCCAGAGCCCCGGTGCACGATGTCTGAAGTGATATGAACAACGACAATAAGTCTGGACAACCCAGACACGGAAACCTGGCACAGAAACGGATCGGACTAACACGGATTGGACGGATTGGACATGGATTGACACAGATTGATGTGGGACTGTGACCCGGAAAGCTGTGAAAGTGGGGTTTACAACTGTAGCAAGTTACGAACTCCTACACCGGTTATCCAATGCTTCAACTGCAGTAAGGCTGTTCATGATGTCTTGATAGTTCCCTGATGAGAGGAATGACTCGCAAAGTCCATCTGCCCACATCTGAGATGAGTTTCCGACCATTTCTTTCAACTCCTGGGTGATCTTCAATTCCGCGTCATCTAATGTGGTTGACCTGTGAGTACACGTGAGTATCGTTGAATATTGAATTCTGCATGATGGATTGGAGAAAGTACTCACTTGGTAGAGATGGAAGTCTTCCACGGCCGGCCAATGCTTGTGTTGCTGTCAGATCAAACAAGACTCAGTCTGATGGCAGGCTTACCGACGTGAGAGTGGACTAAATGTAGATGGATTGCCCATCATCTGGACTGGCCGTTTCATAGGCCTGTTGCCCATTCAAATTATCAATGTGTAATAGCCCAACTGAAACATGATGTTACGAACTTTGATTGGGTGGCTTTGATGTGTTGGCATTTTGCAATGAGTTTTTTGTTGATGGTGTCTTGATTCCTAGGATGCAGTAACGACTTGGATGAGTCCACGTAGAGACTGGCAACAGAGACCTAACTTTTCATGGTATTTCACCCGGTAGCTGCAACGACTTTTTCCTGTGGTGTCATGTATTTTTTGGGTCGGCCCATGAGTGGCTAGTCAAGATAATAGGGTAAACAATAGGAGAAATAAGCTTTGAACCACATTACCTTTTAGGACAGCAGTGCTCTTATGGGTCAATTTGTGCAATGCGATAGGAGATTTACTTGTCACAGAAATGCTATCGACTAAAACACCAAGCAGGCATGTAAGTAGACATGGATAAAGTGATCACAGAGAGTCCTTGATGCTCACTGAAGCTGAGGCCTGAAGTAGAGGTTTGAATGTTGATCTCTCACAATGTGCAATCACTCGAGTCCATTGTCAAGCCTGGCACTTGTCTGTTCTTATCATATCATACTAGCATCTGCAGCAAAACACCAATTATCACCCTCACCCTCACCCTCATGCATCAAGAACAAAATGACGCACACATCATGCCACTGCGCCCGGGTGTACAATGACATTACAATGAGGTCACGGTCACGACCCAATGGATGACAAAGGATAGTACTATGTATACCTTGTGCCCCTATACTGTCAGTGGGGGTTAAGCTGGGCCAAGCCCTAGACCGAGGGCTGCAGCTAAGGGATTCAGATTTGAGATATTTGAGAGGCCTGAGCCCTTGGAAGCTGGGCCTGGGTCAGGGCTTTTGAGCCGCAAGCCAGGCTATGCACATCAATACCAGTGACCAGTGACCGCTTAGGAGTCATCGACATCCTGTTTGCCTATTTCACCCGAAGCTTTCATTGCTCAGCAAGTACAATAGATTCACAAGACTACTACAATGTACACTCATTTCAAATGTATTCCACAGTCTTATCGTCAACTTGAATGGCAGACATCATCCCTCATATGCCCTGTCCCATAGTCGCTACTCTGCGGAAGACTGCACCCTTGACACCAGTAACCAAGGGTGAGGCATGGTCCCTAGGAATTCTATCATCAATCGATGGATGAATCCAGATGGAGTAAACTCACCAGTTAGCTACCACTCCGATGGATCTTCCTTTTGTGATAAGGTAGTAGAAGCATCCGGGAATGTCATGGAGAGGAACCAGATATGAGATGCCACAGTGTGAGGTGGTGAAATGATCCATGGGAACTGCAGGTACTGGATGAGGAAGTTGAGGCTGAGGGTGCGTCTGTGGCATGGCAGCAACAGGACCAGGCGCAGCAATAGGAGCAGCTGCAGGAGGAAGAACTGGGGAAGCGGCAACAGGAATGACTGCAGCCATGACAGGGGAAGAGACTGGAGCTAGTAAGAGGAACCAGAGCAGGGGCAACAGGAGTGACTGCAACCACAACAGCAGCAGAAACCAGGGTAGAAGCAGCGACTATATTGGTGGGAGCAATAGAGGCAATGGCAGGAGCAAGAGGGGGAGCAGTGGCAAGAGCAGGCTTGGCAGCAGGTACAAGAGCATCCAAAGAGGCTCCAGTGGAGGGGCTGCCTTCACCTACTGTACCAGAGGGGTGGATACTGTTGTGGATGGCAGTGATTAGATGCTGTGTGTCACCAGCCGACAGGCTAAGGGCTGCAATCAACGTAAGAATATCTGTGGACGTACATGTCACCAAATACCAAAATCGTTGGAGAGAGCTTACCATCGACATTCCCAGCAACATTTGACACATCAGATGGCAAGGAAGCAGCGAGGAGAGTGGTAACCATGGTAAGAACAAGTTGGTACAACAGTGGGTGTGTGTGGAAGTTACAGGTAGACGTTTATAAAGTTCATTTTTCATTTGGGAAGAAGCAGCTAGGTTGTTGCAGGCCTGAGGACTCAGCTGCAGTGTGGGCCGAGGCTCAGCAGACAAATTTGTGAAGTATCAGTGAGCTGCTCACCATTGCAGGCTTCAAAAAGAGATCCGCCTTGCCTGAAGAATGGATAAGACATACCTCTGCTTATGCTCCTGTCTTGAGAGGCACCGTGACAGTACTTGGTGAAGATATGTTTGCACCTTGACTTCATGCTCACTCGATACTGCCAGTGTGGATCCAGGTGTGTACTGAAAAATAGGAAGGGACAGCTCACTGGGCTGCAATATGATTACTTTGTCATGCATGCATTGCTTCCACTTCGACTGCTCTGGCGCCATCGGGTGAAACAATGGGGGAAGGTGAGCTTCAGGGGCTTATCTGACTCAGAGGAACGACTAGTACAAGAGAATACATACTTACATATAAGGTAAAATTTTCGCACTTCTCAAGTGCACAATGCACCACTAATGTTCCTTCTAGGCTCATATTCTCACCATGGGGGAAACGCAGTCAGTGGACTCATTGGAGGCAAAACCCGGTAACACAGACCCCCATTCATCGAGCACTTGCCTGCCTAATCTGCCATGTCTTCCCAATCCAACCTGTTCACTCCGAGTGTTGTTCAAGTCTCTGTTCCATCCAATGTATGGCTTTATACTGTGTCCATGACATGTGATTATGATGACAGTCCTGTGGTAGGAAGTGAATATATTATTCAATACTTTCTGACTCTTGCGACAGACTTTCCGAGTGAACGTGGTACCCAAACCGCACGAAGCTCATGACAACAACGCACTATCCAGTGTCAGTACTGGTAGTGGAGTGGTAAGCACTAAGGCTACAATGAAAGACAAGACAGACAATGCCACTGTAATTAAAATGATGCTCTTCAGAATACTGTCACTTACTAGTACACGTAATTCAGTGTGCTAGGACTAACACAAAGAGGAAACGCTTGGGCGGTGCATCCGAGGATACATCACCCACTGGCAGTGCAGAGAACACAGTGCAGGTTGTCCCAGTCCCAGGAATAGTGGTAAGTACTATCTATGCTACAACACGTCAGATAAGATTGGTAACGCCATAGACAGCCAATAGACTTGAAACACAAGGTAGCAAGGGGGTTTCTCACCCATGATGCTAGCCAAAATAGCTCCAAATCCGAGTTGCCAGATGATCACATCGGCCTCAAACGGATCAAACTTGAAACTTGAAACATCATGCTGGGGTGGTCAGGACCCATGTTACAGGTACAGATTACTCATGTCTTGTGTAGTTGAGTCTATGTTTTTTTTTGGTTCAATTCTGCTCTGTTGAGGATGCGAACAAATGGTTGAATGTGACAGCATACATCACTTACTATTTCTCTGCCACATGCAAGGATGAATCGATGACCTCGAACTTGCCTCGAACTTCAAGTGCCTCACCCTATCAGGGAAATCATGAAGGTTCATTGTTCAACACACCCTAGTATGGCTTCACTGTTGGATTTGCTATTGATGCCATATCAACAATGCTGTGCCATGCAATCAAATGCCCACTTTCGAACTTGCCTCAAACTATAAGGGAAATCACGAAGGTTCGTTGTTCAATGCACCTTATGGCTTCGATGTTGGATTTGCTATTGATGCCAATCAATGATGCTGTGCCATGCAATCAAATGCCCACCTGCGAGTCATTCTCCTGACTTGCTTGCCCTTCAAGCTTCAAGCCTCGAGTTTCATTCAATGAGTTTCATTCAACCAGGTGTCATGATGGTACTCACCTGTTCCATAACCACGAAAAATAAATCCAGTAAGTTGTCTTGCCTACTGACAATGTGTCATGAACTCATGTTGTTTGCAGATGCTGCTGTGACGCCAAATGACCTGACTCACAGGCTGCGCAGCAGCTCACACTCCAATGTTCAACATTCCATTGAATCACCACCTCCCTCCAACCCCATCCAAAATTCCCCTACCTCTGTTGCATCACCTGCCAGTGTGGTATCTCCAGATTTGGTGTCACATATCACTGCACATCTCGAGTTGGACTATGCACCACATTCTGATGCTTCAATTGCTACACAATGGAATGGCCCTCACCATTTGTTCGTCCCTGGTGACCTTAGCAAGGATGGACGCTACCAGCAAAAGTATAAGAGCTTCAAGTTTATCTTCGACATCCTACCAAGGCTACCCTCAGATACTTTGGAGAAAATATATGCTGTAGTTCGTGGGCGCCGCATTGGTATCTTTCCTGAGTCGTAGGTCTTATTACTTGGTCCTATGATTCTAGTTCTAATCATCCCATAAAGTGAGTTACCATCTCTTATCAACTGTCCTTATACGCTTCACTACATGGTGGAAACACAGCAAGAGGGCATTCGAACAATCCTTGATCATATTGATGATGGGATCGCAATGTGGTTGTAGCTACTCATTTCTGTAAAGTACTGTCCAACGGTAACCCAAGTATTGAATACCAAATACCAGTCGCGTCATTGTTTGCGTCACACGTGTGTCGTGTACCTGAACGTCATGCCACGTCAGCTACAAGCTCCTGCCATCGTCTAGCTGTGCTGCACTATGTTCTGTCCTTATTGCTGACTTCCTCATTTAACATTGGAAGTGTCACTTGCCATGCGAAGAAACAGCCTTGCGCTGTGAAACCATGTCTTTGATCCAGCAGAAATATCACCATCAACACATACAAGACTCTGAGGGCACATGCTCAGCACTATAGGAGGCAGAGCAGACAGAAAATTTACCCATCACTGGAATCATCAGTGAGTGATTTGCCAGTTATGCTTGGAGTTCCAAGCCCATACTTCGAAATGAACCTCTTGGGCATCAACGGCATATACCTATTGCTTCCACAGATTCACATCAGACTCTGCACTGACTCAACTGTTCAGAGGGTTCTACTTCCCTGCCTGTCTTGCCACATGTCTCTTGCTGTTCCCTCTGTGGTGGCTCTGTCATCAATGCGCCTCGTTCCGAACCCTTGGATGCTGATGGTGTCTGCCAGCTCAAATTCCCATACTGTTCAAAGGGTCTCACTCTAGGTGTTCCCTCACTTCCTCTCGCCATCCTCTGGACTCTCTCAGGACTCCCACATTGCAAGTGCTGTTCAACCCCTCCAACTCAGTCATCCGAGTCATCACAGTGAGTTCTGCATGTATTTTTTTCTACCATCATTGACATCCAGTTAGCCATGCCGCCATGCAAGCTACGAGGGCGCTCAAAGACACCCATGCTGCCCCCTCTGCCACTTCACCCAGCTATCCTTTCCAATCAGGGTGGTGGTGATACCATTGGTGCTCAATTGGGGGGTGGTCACCATGTTTCACCACCACCCATTCAGACCCCCCGTCTTTGCACTCAAATCAAGCCCACCCAGCGCGCTGCAGAGTTCGTTCGCCAAGCAGGGAAGCACAGGGCACAGCTGGCCGCAAATGACACTACTGACGCTCTTCCTTCTACCGCACCCTCCCCTGAAAACTCAGACATCTCTGCCTCACCTCCTGTGACTACATCGCCTACCTCTTCTCCAGGTACTCCCCGTGCTGACTTGGTCCCTCAGCCTGGACCATTGTGCATCGCTGACACACAAATTGATCCCATCCTTCTCGCTCTGACTACAACAGTCAATCTTGATCTTGATCTTGGGGATGTTGGCTCTATGCCACCATCTCAGCCCGACATATGTGTCTTCCCCACTCCCCAGCCCACTCCCTCAACAGAGGAAGCAAACAATATCAATCCGCTTGTCTCCACTTCTCAACCCAGCATACCATCCACCTGTGTTGTCTCCGCTACTCCCCCATCCGCTCCCTCAACAGAGGAAGTAAACAATGTTGGTCCACTTGTCCTCGCTTCTTAGCCCATCATACCATCTACCCGCATTGTCCCTGCTGCTCCCTCTGTCAAGGGAGAAAATAATATCGAACCTTTTGTCCTTGCCTCCTACACAGATGATTCAACTGGAGACACTCTGACTGACAATGCCACCGAAGAAGGTCCATTCACTCCTACATCTGGCCGACGCAGTGCATGTACCAATGCAATCCTTACAGCGTGTTACGAGGACCTTGACAAAATCATGATAAAAGCTGTCAGTGAGACCTCCTGTTCAGTCCAGCAAGTAGTCAACAGCTGGAATAAGAGTCGCGGTAGGGTAATAAGTGGGACGAACCACTGGAATCTTTGGCCCTCATACCTGGCAAAGCATGAAGAAGAGGAGCATAAGCATGCAGGGATTCCCATAGATATTTCCAGTGAGATTATTTATTTATTCTTTGGACCATGGGTGTTTACTAGTGAAATGAAAAAAGTGTCCCCCTCGCTTCGTGGCTTGCTTTACGCGAAATTCAAGGAAGCCCACAAGGACAATTGGCAGGAGATACTTGAGATCAACAACATGTTGGAGCTCTCTGAGTCCTCTTCTTCAACAGTCGCCCAGCACACACAGACGTTCAACAAGATACAGTGTAAGAAACGTAATGTGGTTGGGAAGGTGATAGGGTGCGAGAGGATTCATCCCAAGGGATTCTTGGTGGTTTCCTATGAGTAGGAGAACGATGCTCCACGTATCCGGGCACTGATGGAGGAAACCCAACATTTCTGATGCACGGGAAAGTGCGGAAATGCAAGTCTGGAGAGCGGATGACGAAGAGGGAGCGTGAAACCAGTGGGGAATGTCGTCGAAGAGAGTGGAAAATGGCCCACGATGAGGTGCACGGACGCTCGACTGGACAGGGACACGAGGACGAGAAAGAGGCCGGAAACACAGATTCCGGAAATGAACAGCAACGGCGCTGTCGATGAAGATGAGAAAGATCCTGCACATGGGCAGGATACCTTCAGATGGCAAACCGAAAGATATATTTGAAGTCCCGAGGACAAGGCTTTATAGTCTGGGCATACCCAGACTTTCTAACTCTATTGGAAATGGTGAAAACGTCCCTGCACGTCGCACTAGGGACTGTCTAGCGATGTCAAAACAAACAAGGGTAGTCCAGAACAAGATAGATGAGCGTCGACCAACTGATCCGGACGCGAACGAATAGTAAAACAGGAATCCGGAATATCCGGAGCGCGGGAAACGTCCAGATAAGCACGGATAAGAACGAATCACTCACGGATCACATGGGATGGACACAGACTGCAGCAGGACTCTTGAGGGACATATTGGGGGATACCTGGGAACCTGTGAAAAGCCTCTCTACAACTGTAGGATCCACTGGATTCCTACAACGGAGGCAGACAACGAGCTTGGTAGGCCTCAGCTCCTGTATTTTGAACTATGCTAACAACTTGCCCAGCTCAACACAGCGGCTGCAAAGTACGGATTCGAGGCAGCTATTGTAATGTGCGGTAACACTGCCAACAAGGATGTATCACTTGCTTTCGTGCATACAACTACTGCTGCCAACAATGTAAGTCATGTACGTATGCTATAGTGGGCTCTCAGCTAATATCATTGCAGTTTTTTGAGACTTGCTGTCGTGCTGACAACGATGCTATTATCAGGCACCTGAAATCACATGTCTAGTATGTTTATTTTGTCTCGTCTGTTTTTCAATCATTTAACATATTTGCAGCAACAATATTTCCTTGGAGATTGTCCGTGACACCTTCAATGATGAAAGGATGAAAGGTAAACACCAGCAATCATCTCAGACAGCAGGGGGCTTGAAGACAGGGGGCTTGATGCACACGACAGTATGTTCAGACACAGAGGGTGTCGCAGACAAGGCTGATGCTGTCACGTCATCCGAGGATGTGTTAACACATATCAAGGAGAGTATATTGCAGCTAATTGGTCAGTGTATGAACACTTGGTTTCCTTGATTGCACCTAACTAGGAACCACAGAAACGGCAGGCGGAGACGTGTCAAGGATCAGGCACAATAATTTTCCCTGGACCTCATTGAGCCAGATCTTAGGAGATCAAGGTCTTGTGATGCACAGATGGCCATCCTCTGCCCTAATGCCAGGAGAATTACGGAAGACTCAGTCAAGAGTAAAAGGTATCACCACTCTGAAGGTTCATGAGCGGCATGATATTTATCATGCGCTGGAAAATCACGATATTACCATTGTCAAGGTTGAAGGGAAGCTACAGCGAAGTAAGTCACCTTTTTGTTCTCTGTTCTCTGTTCTCAAGCTAACATCCCATATCAGAAGCTCTTCAGGAGTTCCAGTCTCCTGTCATCATTGGTGCCCCACCTCACGCGGACAGTTGCCTGGAGAACGCACAGCGCATGTATATGGATGGGTCTGTCGATTTTGAGGGACCAGCCCGGCTTCCTCAAGGCAATGCTAGGACCTGCATCAAGCTGTGCAAGATTCATGCATCACAGGCCATGGCAAACGATGTAACGACCTAAACTTTAGAGTCGTAACGCTCGAGGGCAAGACAACAAACGACCAGTGTTCAAGACTTCAAGACTAATTGTTAAGTCCGAAGTGAGTAGATGAGGATAGGGAGCGGTACCCTTAATTCGCACTCAAGTCTAAGACGAGGTTTGAACAAATGGATAAGACTGTCGTCGTAGGTACTTTACATGGGTTTAAATACTGGAGAG
>JBBPSU010000301.1:0-15142 GCA_038093755.1 Tylopilus microsporus | reverse complement strand
CGTGCACAGTCAAGGCTGTACGAATAAGAAAGTGGTGTCATACGAGGAACAAATGAAAAATGAAAGAGGAATCATACGATACATTAGCCAATGACAAGAGAAGAAAATGGATGAAATCGTAACAACATCAATGTACCTGAGCAGTCATGTGAGCAGTCACATGCACACAAACCAGTAAGTTGAACCAGTCACATGATGCTTTCCACACACTGACCTTCATCTCGTGCATATGGTGTGTGCCACCAAATCCACACACATTACTTGCTCCACCGCTCACTCTGCTCCTCATACCAAGCGGTGTGCTGTGATAACTTGAAGCTCAACAAGCTCCTCCTCAGGCTCCTCTTGATCTCTCTGATCTTGCTTCACCCAGGCCACAGCCCTACAATTTCAAGCTGAAGTTGAAGTTGTGCTGCCAACACAAGATCAATGGTCAAAATGTACCAAGTGGGAAGATCCGGAAGTCTGGGAGCTTGTGGATTTCCTCGGATTGCATAAAGCATTGTCAGGCGACAGTAACTTCAAGATAGCAACTTTTGGACAAGCGGCTGAGCATATCAATAAAAAGTTCCATTCACAATCACAACCAAAGGTTGCAAAATCTTGTGAGACTAAGTGGAACAAGGTACGCTCTGATCTTTTTATGTTCAGCTGCTGACAGCTCTAGTACAGCTCAAGGCCGATTTTTTTGCTGTGAAGGCAATCAAGTCTGCATCCAGCTTCCATTACTTGGATGAAGTAGGCGCCGGAGTCATGGATGAGACATTGCCAGTGTGGGCTAGCTTTACAAAGGTATGCATGCCATCTTTGACCTGTTCATTTGCTCATGGATTGTTAGTCCCATCCCGCTGCCAAAGGCTTCGCTCGCAAAGGATTCCCCTACTACCACAACATCAAAAAGATTCTTCCATCCAGTATTGCAATGAGAAGGCACCATATATATCATCCCAGTGACGTTCGACCCTCCGAGTTGATGCCTGGCCCCTCACACCAACAAACCTTCAAGTCGGGCCTGCAGATCATGCCCGACTTCGGTGTCCCCTACGCTGGCATGTCCAGCCTAGCCCACCACCTCACAGCTGTGCTGCCTGGTCCAATCCCAACCACTATGTGTGCCCCCCCCCACTTCAACATACATGCAAGCCCCCCTTGGTTCAATGGACAAGCACGTCCCCCCCAATTTGATGCATGGGCATGTCCCTCCTGCGTCGATGTACAAGCATGTCCCCAGGCCCCCTGCTTTGATGCACATGCACACCCCCAGGCCCTCCGCTTTAACATATACAGATGTCCCCCCGACTTCAGTGTACACACATGTTCCCCCTGCTTCAACATCCATGCACATACCCCCTGGCAGGCCAGGTGCTCTGGTCATGCAGCGTGCAAGTTTTTCCCCCACCATGACACCACCTATGGCCCCTTCAGACAGATCCGAGTCACTCATTTATGCTGCACGGCCTCCCGGTTCTTCCTCCTCACTTCCGACTGATCCCAATTTGATCATGCCTTCCACTCTGTTGGTTTATCTCTCACAACTTGATTGCCTGCAACATCATTCGGCATCACCGGCCTCCTCTGCTTTCACAAGCGTGAGCTGAGGCAAACAAAAAGAAATGGCAAGTGAAGGTGGATCGAATGCCAGCGAGGTGAAGTGCATGTGGCCACTTTCGGTGACCGCGCAAGCACAAACATCAGTGTCAGGTGCAATGGAGAAGATTGCAAACATTCTTGATAATGTTGCCAACAAGCTTGATTGTGACAACAAACTGGTGGATATCTTCATCCAGGCTGCAGCAATCTTGGACTCCATGGAGTTGAGTGATTCAGACAAGATGCTTTTGGCTAACCACATGAGTGATCTGAGAAATGAAACCTCTGTAAAATTCCTGGTTGGGTTTTCAGCTGATTCATGGAAGAGCTGGGTTTGGGACAAGTTATATGAGCTATGATCTGCAGTTTTGTAAAATCTCAGCCTGTCCCTTTTCATATCCAAGTTGTTTTGTATCATGATATGCACACTTCTTACCATGTACATATGCTTCATGTACATAGCATGGTGTATGTAGGTACCATGTATTCAAGTTAGATGAGTCCAACTGCTTCACGATGTGAAAGCTCTGTCTGATAAGCATTCCACATCTCCACTGCAATCTGATTATGTCTAGCTTCAGCCCATCATCATTCCTGTACATCTGCAGGCCCATCTCCCAAAGGTCCATACACCTTTACATCTTCATCAGCCAGCTCCAAGTCAGCTCCCATGAGATCAAATTCAGGATTGAATGGTTCACTGGGTTTATGCATATGGATGAAATTATGAATAGCACATAGTGCTGCAGGAATTCTAGCCTGTATCTCCATATTATATTCAGGTGGAAGAAGGAGGATTCGCCATTGATGCTTGAGAACACCAAAGATTCTCTCAATAATGCACCGGAGTGATGAATGCCGAAGATTGAAAAGCTCCTCCTTGTTTTTTGGGCTACCAGAAATGTGAGTAAAGAGCCTGCCAATGAGTATACTCCAATAAATCAGCACATATGTACCATAAATTTGCCTGATGCCATTCCTTCAGATGATAACGAACACCACGATATGGCACCAGCAAGGCATCACAAGATGGAAACCCTGCATCACCAAGGAGATAGTGGCCATTAGGAACCCGGAAGTCATGCTTATGAGCTTCATTCCATAAAGTTGCATCTGCAGATGCACCATCCCACCCAGTTATTCCATATGTGAAGTGGAAATCAAAATCACAAGCAAACAAACAGTTCTGGGAAAGAAAACCTTTGCAATTATGCATGTTGACATGTTCTTCAGAAGGCACAAATGCCTGGATATGTGTGCCATCAACAGCACCAATGCAGTTTTGGAATGCATGGAAATGGGAATTGTTGAAGATTGAGTCAGGAATTGGAGAATTGACAGTAGGCAGCTTGACCTGAGAGGTATAAAAAGGATGTGCTGAAAAGAACATAGTCATTTTCTTGAAATATCTATTGAAATTGGTGAGTTTGTGTAAAGATTGCAAGAAACACTCATTTTGAAATGGTAGTAGGAGAATGCTGAAATCATTCTGCCACAAGACGTGAACTCAAGCCTGTATGTAACACAGGTATATAGAAAAATCCCTAGCTGCTCCTCAACAGAGATGGCATGGCAGGAATTTCCAAAACCATGAGCAACCAAAATCTGAACCAAACCAATGAATGCTTCATGGCTAACACCAAGATTTGTATGAATACGATCAGGGTGGCCATTAAGAAGCTCAATGATCCAGCCCTCTCCTGTTAAGATTGAAGTGTGGTATGGAATGTGAGGGGTTGTTGTAAGAAAGACAGATTGATAAAGAGCAGCAGCTTGTGCTGCGAGCATTATAATAAGTAGGATCAACCAATTCCTAGGGATTGATGAATGAGCTGGGACTCAGGATCCATGGTGGCAGTTGGGGTGAAAGAGGTGAATTCTCACAACCACAACTGCAATCAGATCAATTATCATTGGACAACATACTGTGACATGAGAAATTGTGTGCTATTTCTTATGCGTGACAGGGGTTGTGTGTGAACAATGTGGCAGTGTCATGCCTTTTTTGTACAACAAGTTGTGTGGGACTTTTGAGCATACACATCCTGCTGCATCAACAAAGAAGTTGACTCACATTGCAATGCAATCAAACAATGATGATAAAAATCACACTTTCATGCTTGCACTTGTCCTTGCCCACCGTGACAGTGTCTCCCACCCACCTTGTAACACAGTAATGCAACAACAATAACAACTCAGACGATGCACACTTGCCTTGCAAGTGTCCCACTTCCCCTCCTCATAACACCATGATAATGACATCCAGGCCAGCATGATGATGATGACACATGGCACACCCTCGCACTCTCACCTTGTGATATAGCAATGATGACATCCCGGGCCAACATGACAATGGACAACATGCCCTCTTCCTCTCCCTTGTCCTGAACCATCTTGCGACACAACAATGACAACGTGCCCTCAGGCTTGCCCTGTCTCTCATCCCCTCGCCACCCTTGCTAGGCAATAGCATGGGTAGTACTATGGCATACCTGTGCAGGTTACGAGTGGTACCACTGCAGCATGGGTATGGGTACTCTGCTAAAATGGTGATGGCAATGGCACATATATGTGCCATGCTGCCCAGCAAGGACGAGGATGACGTGTGCATGCACACATCGCCCACCTGGTAACAAGGAAGACAAGGACAAGGATGGCACATGTGAGTGCCATGCAAATGTGAACACTGACAATGTGTTCACATTCACGTTTGTATCAGGCTGTCATGGTAGCACACATTACTAGTATACTATGTATGTACATGAATACAGTCCAGCGCTCTTGCCAGTGCGCCAGTCCTTGAGGAAAAAGGGAGTCCCACTGGTACAGGGCTACTCCAAGTCACCATACAATGCAGTAACATTGTGCTATGATCAGTCTGTGCAGCCAGTGCATTTTTCACACTCCTTGAGATAGTCCTCACCTGATCAGCATCATTCAATCGTGCTCGTTGGACGGTCATTGACTCATTTGTAGCTCTCGGCCCGCTTACCAGCTCACCACTCAGTACTCATATATGGGGTGAGCCGGTTCTTGTGCATGTGACTGGTCACATGACTGCTCAGGTACGTTGACATTCTCAAAGGTTGGTGTTTATGTCTGCCGAAGTTTGACTAACTAACCGAACCACCTTGGATGGGACCTTATCCACTTGTTCTTCTCTTGTCTCTAAACTTGAGTCCAAATTAAGGATACCGCTCCCTTATCATTTCATCCACTCGCTTTAGGTCTGATGATTGACCTTAAAGTATTGAACACTGGTACTGGTTGTTGTTGTCTTGCCCTTGAGCGTCACGACTCTGTCTAGGTCATTACAAGGAGTTTATTCTCCCATTTGAGTAGTGCCTCAATTATTGCAAGCATTTCTTGCTCATATGTCCAGTAGTTTTGCTGAGCATTGCTCAGTTTCTTGGACATGAAACCTGCCAGGCGGCAGGTCTTCCAATTGGGCCCTTGCCCATATAATGCACCTACCCCATAGAGGGAAGTGTCACATATGAGCCAAATGGACTCGTCCTTCCTCAGGTCAATTAGTCTAAGGACCAGGTACTTGCATGGTCCTTAATCATCTGGAAACATCAGTCATGGATCTCTCTTCACTTAAGAGATGTCTGTTTCTTTGGATTCCTGTTAGGGGCATTGTATATGTATGAATTGTGCCAGATACTCAACAAGTCCCATGAAGTGCTGGACTTCATTAAGGGACTTTGGCATCCTCCAATTACAAATTCAGGACATTTTGTCCTTGTCAGCATGGATGCCTTTCATGTTGATGATGTGGCCTAGGCAGTTGAGCTTATTGGCATAGAGATCGCACTTCTCCTGTTCTAGGAAGAAGTCTGCTTTCTCCAGCAGATTGAATACAATCTGGAGGTGCCTTTTGTGGTCCTCCAATTTATTGCTATAGATGAATATATTGTCCAGGTAGATGTACATGAAATGTCCAATGTGATCTCTAAAGATCACTGTCATCAGACATTGAAATGTTGCAGGGGCATTGCAATCCCCCTGTTGCATGACCTGGCTGATGAAGATTCCATAGATCGTTGCAAAGGCTATCTTGGGGATGCCCTTCAGTTTGATCTGGACCTGCTCATATGCATTTGAGAGGTCTATCTTCAAGCAATATTTCGCTCTGGCCACATCCATCCAGATCTGGTCCTGATCCAGGAACAGAGTCATGTCTTTGATCATGTTGTCATTCTGTTTTGTCATGTTTATGTGAGCTGCCACTGTAACAACCTAGACTTCGAGTCGTAACGCTCAAGGGCAAGACAACAAGCAACCAATGTTCAAGGCTTCAAGACTAGTCGTCAAGTCTGAAGCGAGTAGATAAGGAGAGAGAGCGGTACCCTTAATTTGCACTCAAGCCTTAAGGCGAGGATTGAACAAGTGGATAAGACTGCCGTTGTAGGTACTTTACATGGGTTTAAATACTGGGACAAGACGAGCACAAACCAAGCTATGAACTACTATGTATGGATGAACGATGCTGCATACACAGCTGTGCACAGTCGAGGCTGTTCGAGTTAAGAAAGTGGAGTCATACGATGAGCCAATGGAAAAGAGCAAGAGAATCATACAATATGTTAGCCAATGATACGATGAGGAAAAGGATGAAATCGTGACACTACCCCCCTCTTAGATCGAGTTGTCCCGACGAGACCCGATAAGCCTATCCAATCCATTTCCGGGTATGGATCGCCGTAAAAGACGACTCGGCTTACCAGTTCCCCCACTGACCCTGATTCTGACCATTCGCTGGCACCTCAGCATTGATGTTCCACTGGTCGTTCTCCCATTCAGCCTGTGGACGCTTTATCAGCTTACCCCACCGTTGTTGGACGCCTATGGCATTCCATTCGGCCGAGACGATGGTAGAGAAGGTGAAGATGTGGAAGGGACCGAGTGATAAGAAGACGACGATGAGCGTGTTTTGTCGTGCCGCTTCCTGGATGACAGAGGAGGCACGGTCGAGAGTGGCGTGGGAGATGACATAAAGGAGAAAGGCGAGGAAGGCGATGGTGGCGCAGATAAAGAAAAAGATGACAGACATGGCAGAAGGATGTTGGGAAGTCAATGGGAAGGAGGGGTTATATACCTCCTTCGAAGTCTAGCCTCGTGGCATGGAAGCGTGTTGCGGTATCTATTGAGTAATCATGGAAAAGGGCGGTGAAGTCGGAGGTAGAAATTCCTCGGATCTTTCTGGGAGAAGACGGATTCTTTTTGTGGAATTCGGCAATTGCTTTATCTGCGTTGGTCAGATTGGCCAATGGTTCCCATGTCCGATCTGTTTCATCCCAGCCTTTCCAATGGACGAGATATTGAAGTTGTCGTCCTTTCATTCGTGACGCCACTATCTTTTCGACTTCGTACTCTTCATATCCTTCTTCCGTGATTACTATTGGGTCAGGGCGGAGGGTTGGTTGTCCTTCCAGAACATCTCAATAAGGTTTGACATGGGAAACGTTGACCGTTGGATGAATATGGATAGATTTGGGAAGGCGTAGAGAAACCACATTTGGTAGAACCTTTGTGATGGTATAAGGTCTGATCCATTTTTGGGTTAATTTCCGCACGGTGTAAGGGAGTTTGAGATGTTCTGTGGATAGCCATACCTGATCGCCGATCGCATAATCCGGTGCTTCGCTTCTCTTTTGTTCCGCGGAACGTTTCATTCTTTTTTGAGACGCCTCAAGGGCTTCCTTAATTTCTGTGTGAGCTTCTTCTGCTTCTTTGCCAAATTCTCCAGTGGCATTCTTGGCATTTCCTTCGAAACCTAAATGGGGATGGTAATTTCGGGTGATCGCGAAAGGGATGGTACCGGTGGCAGAAGTGAGGGCGTTGTTGTGCTGGAATTGGGCTAATTTGATCCATTCTGCCCAATCTTCTTGTCTTTTTGCCACATAAGCACGGAGATATTGTTCTAGGTCCCGATTGATCCTTTCGGTTTGTCTGTCGGTTTGAGGGTGATATGCCGTGGAGAGCCGCTGCTCGATCCCGAGGAGTTTACAAAGTTCGGAAGTAAAATCTGAAACAAACTGTGGTCCGCGATCTGAAACTATAGTACGGGGAAGTCCATGAATACACCAAACATTGTCCCTGAAGATACGGGCTAAGTCTTTGGAGGATGTGGTTTTGACACACGGAACGAAAACTACTTCTTTAGA
The DNA here is from genome assembly GCA_038093755.1 of Tylopilus microsporus. Classification (NCBI taxonomy): domain Eukaryota; kingdom Fungi; phylum Basidiomycota; class Agaricomycetes; order Boletales; family Boletaceae; genus Tylopilus; species Tylopilus microsporus. Next base: position 7,382 of record JBBPSU010000301.1, on the reverse strand, counting down.
GAATCTGTCCATGACAACACAAATCGAGTCATATAAAGATGAAAGAGGAAGTCCAGTAATGAAGTCGATGGAAATATCTTCCCATGGATGTTCGGGAATAGGAAGTGGTAAAAGTTTTCCTGCCGGTGCCTTTTGCTTACCCTTCGTGAGGGCGCACGTTTGGCAGGAATCTACATAAAGTTTGGCATCTTTAGTAATGCCGGGCCATGTGAAATATCGAGAGAGGAGATGAATGGTGCATGCCTGACCAGGATGGCCGGCAATGGGAGCGTCGTGACAAATGTTTAGGAGTTTTGTGCGAAGTGAAGGTGGAACGAAAGTTTTTCCAGAGTTACTTTTGAATATTTTTTCCTCATCATTGTAGGCAAAGCCTTCTATGTCCCCTGAGATCTTCTGTGATTCGGAGATTAGTTCATCATAAAAGGAAGAGGATAAAGAAATATTGTTTATTTCTGGAAATATGGTGATGTTAGTGTTGTAATCTATAACCGCATCACCATGATCCGGTCTTCTTGATAGAGCATCTGCTCGACCGTTCGTTGTTCCTGGTTTGTAGCACATCGTGTAATTGAACTCCTGAAGGAGTGCGTGCCATCGTGCCTGTCTAGGGGATAAGGTTTGTGGCTTGCGCCAATATTCGAGGTTCTTGTGGTCTGTCCAAATTTCGAAAGAGGTTCTCCCAATAAGGTAATGGCGCCATTCTTTGAGAGCACGAATGACTGCCAAGAGTTCTTTGTCATAGATTGGATAGTTTCATTTGGCGCTATCAAAAGAATGAGAGATAAACGCGGTAGGTCGCCACAAACCGTCTTCTCCTTTTACCAATAATACACCCCCTGTAGCGATATTACTAGCGTCTGTTTCTACTCGCATTTCCTTTTCTTGATTGGGGTATGCTAAAAGCGGTGCCTTGGTAAAGCATTCTTTAAGGTCGTTGAATGCTTTTTCTTGTCTTGGTCCCCATTCGAAAGGTGCATCCTTTTTGGTGAGATTGTTTAAGGGTCTAGCGATGTCAGCAAAATTAGCAATGAAACGTCGATAATAATTGCAAAGGCCCAGAAAGCCTTGCACTTGTTTGAGTCTGGTTGGAGTTGGCCAATTGAGGACTCCGGCCACCTTCGATTTTTGCATCTCAACGCCTTCTTTTGATATGACCATTCCGAGGAAGTCGACCTTCTTTTGTTCAAAGTGGCATTTCTCGGGTTTGACATAGAGGTCGTTTTCTCGTAGGCGTTGCAGAACTTCCTTGACAATTCTTCGATGTTCTTCTGTTGGTCTCAGGCTTCCTTTGGTGAAGATGTTGCAGTCGTCCATAAAGATGATAACGACTGTATACATGTCATTGAAGACGTCATTCATCATTTGTTGGAATGTTGACGGTGAGTTAGTCATTCCAAAATACATTACCAATGGTTCATAGGAACCAAGAGGAGTAACGAAAGCTCCTTTCCATTCGTCGCCTTCTTTGATTCGAATGTTGTTATATCCCCATCGGAGATCCATGGTGGTGAAGAGGTCAGCACCTTTGAGTTGATCTATTAATTGAGGAATTAGCAGCAATGGGTATGCATTTTTGATAGTTCCGTCATTGAGATAACGGTAATCAATAACCATTCGCTTTTTACCATCTTTTTTAGGGATGAAGAATACGGGTGATGTTTGAGGGGATTTGGAGGGTCGGATATAGCCTTTCTTGAGTTCTTTTTCGATAAACGTCCTGACTTCTTCCATATCAGGATCGGACAAGGGAATGATTCTTCCTTTTCTTGGTTCAAAATCGGGTTTGAGATCTATGGCGTGATCCCATGGTTTTCTTATCGGCATTTGTTCCGATTCGTTCTGTGAAAAGACGTCAAGGTAATCGTGATATTGGACAGGTACTTTTTCTTTTAGTCCTTCTTCGATGGCTCATTGGAATACTGAAGCCAGTATCCAATCCTTTTGTTGGAATTTGCATTGATTGGTGCATCTAGAAAACGTTAGTTCTCTTTTTACCCAATCGATTTTGGGATTATGGCATTCTAGCCAATCATATCCTATGAAAAGTGAGTGTGTTCCTAGAATGGTAACATAGAAATCTGCATATTCGGAATGTCCTTGAACATCAAATAATATCGTGACCTGATGCGTGATTTTTCCTATTGCTCCTTCAGAGCCATCCGCATTAGTTACTATGATCGGTGTCGTTAGTTTGTCCAAAACAAGATTGTGATATCTGCAAAAGTCCAGATCAATGAAGGAATTAGAAGCTCCTGAATCAATTAAGGCATATAGATCTGTCGATTTCCATCCAGTAGTGGTCTTGAATCGGAGACTTGTTCGGAGAGTGAATTGCTTTTGGGTATCGAGGGATTGTGACGATATTTCTGTGGAGCAGTTAGTCATAGGGGAATTAAGCACGTCTTTGGATGCCGTGCTTCCTCTAGAAGACGCCCCAAAAATAGAGCCTATTGTGCATACAGGAAAATCGTCGTCAGTATACTCTACGAGATCATGAACACCCTCTTCGTCCACGATCATTGGCCTTTTAAAGCCTCTTTTTGTTTAGCCTCAACTGCGAGCTTGTCTCGCCAGTACGCTTCGGCTTCAGCTGTTACATACGCGGCATTGTGAGAGGCGTACCCCCCTCCTGTCGCCGGTTGTGGCTGAACCGGTGCAAGTTCCGAAGACCTCGCACTTGCCTTCTTCGGCTTTTTGCAGTTTCGGGCAATGTGCCCTACTTCTCCGCAGTTGTAGCATGTACGGGTATCACCGGCGTACTGCATTCCTATCTCCATGGGGGCTCCGCGGCCGGGCTGTAAACCTGTAGGAGTGAACCGTGGTTGGCTCTGCCCTTGCTGACCCTGGGAAGGACAGTATTGTCCTTGGTAAGGTTTTGCGGATTGAGCCGCCCTAGCCGCTCCTCGCTCTTCGTGGATCCTTTCCAATGTCTTTTCATAGCTATCATATTGTTTGTACAAATCTTCGTAGTCGTCGTCGTTGATTTCACAGTGAAGAGAAACTTGTTGATACGTGGTAAATCTGACCGCTTGTTTGAGGAGATGCACTGCTTCTCCTTCAGAGACCTTTGCTTCTCGTTTAAGTATATTGAACTTCTGGAGAAAGTCCGATGTAAGCATTGATCCCTGCCGGAGGGCTTTCAGCTCCTGATATGACTGGTACTTGAGAGTCGTGATCTGGAAGAAGTCGGTGATCTCCTTCTGGAATTCAGGCCACGTAGGCCAAGCATCGTCTCCGAAGAGGTCGTTTGAGTCTTTCTTTTTCTTTATCTCCTGGTCGAGATACTTTTCCATCGTCAGCTGGGCGAAGGGTTCGGCTTTTCCTTCTAGACGGAGTAGGACCGCTGTTGCCAATACTTTGTCAGATTTCCAATTCTGCGCTGACACCCAGAGACGTATCTTTGTCCACCAGAGGCGGAACTTCTTCTTGTCGCCGTCCCACTTCCCGGGGTCTGCGATCTTCTTGACCGTTTCTTCTTCTTTCTTTGCATTCTCCTTGAGAGCGTCAACCAGCGCATCTCGGAGATCATCCATATTGAAGGGGTTCGACATCGTTGCTTACTACTAAGTATCTTTCAACCTAGTTCTGGGCAAGTCTTCTGATGTAATGATACGAGGGTGCGAATATCGATTCTTCGCGGGTAGAGTAAATCTTCTGAGGCAATGTCTTGCACTCAAGTAGGTAGTCTTATCCAAGTGTAACGACCTAGACTTAGAGTCGTAATGCTCGAGGGCAAGACAACAAATCAACCAGTGTTCAAGGCTTCAAGACTAATTGTCAAGTCCGAAGCGAGTAGATGAGGATAGGGAGCGGTACCCTTAATTCGCACTCAAGCCTAAGGCGAGGTTTGAACAAGTGGATAAGACTGTCGTCGTAGGTATTTTACATGGGTTTAAATACTAGAGAGGGCTGCGCACAGACCAAGCTATGAACTACCTAACTTAGATGTGCAATGCTACGTGTATAGGTATGCGCAGTCGAGGCTGTACGAGTGGAAAAGTGGAATCATACGACAAGCCAATGGAAAGGAAAAGTGAAGTCATACGATATGTTAGCCAATGAGGATGATGGAAATTGATGAAATCGTAACAATCCATGCAAGGTAGGCTGAGGAAAAATCATGTAATGGTTGCCTGTGCTTACACCGTGACTGATCAGTGTCCTGCCAGTGATGATCTGTTTCATTGCACGTACCTCTCTCAGATCGGCCTCGGTCTGCCCTTTGTCAACCTTCCTCTGCCATCCCTTTCAATTCTTCAGGTGGACATCAAACGATACGGACAGATCACTCAGGACCAAGCTCTCACCAGCAAGGTATTTCTTCAGGACACGGTCAACAGATGTGGAGTCGGCAATCATGACATGCTTCCTTTGCAGCTTAACGAGCTCAAAGCACCTGTGGAAGATGTGAGCTTGCCGCCACTTCTTAGTGGGACAGGTTTGTGGTTCAATTGAGTGGTGGCTCAGTGTGCCAGCGGGCTCACCTTGTCCACAAAATCCAGGCGGTCGCATCGAACGCAATCTGTTCGAGGTGGTGCATGATGGCCATGCACTCTGCCAGGTCCATACGGAGGCCTGACTTGGAGTCCAACACAGGTACTTCATCCAGAATCTCGTGCAGTGTGCTGAGTGCTTCATTCAGCTTCGGACATGCCCCCATTGACCACTGGCATGCCGCCATTCTGTCCATGAAGTCCTTCAACATTGGTAGTGAGTGTTTCCTATCACCATCCTCAGAGCTGGCCTTGTGCTTCAGGGAACTCATGATGTCGTCAACCTCAGCCAAGTCAGCAGGATTGCCCTCCCACCACTGCTTGATGTGATTGAACTGCCACCTTCTGCAGTATCGGTCACCTTCACTGCCAGTGAGGGAATGTCATGGTGGGGTCATGTGAGTTCACCTCCTGTGGCCTGGGGGCAGAGGTTTTTCACTCACGTGTTATCCCACAGATGCTTGAATGCAGCCCGAACCCCCTCCACGGTGCCCTTGCTCAGGCTCTGGTGAAAACGGCCATGACCCTTGTATGTCAAGAGGAGCGCAATATGCTTTCAGGAACATTGGATTGTCATAGAGGTCGTCCTCATCAACACTGTCCGAGTCCGACTCAGAGTCAGTAGTTCCCAGTGGCCACTGTTCCTCGCTGCCACCAGCAGCACCAGTCGACTTGGAGAAATGCTGTGCGAGCCACTCGCAACCTCGCTTGACACGCCCGGCATAACATTTCTTGGTATTCTGGGCTTTCAGGTGGCCTTCTTTTCCTGCCTCCTTCAGTTGTTCAATGGTCTTCAATGACTTCAGCGGCAAGGGCGGATGCCTTCGGTGGACCTTGTTTGGGGATTCTGGGGACACAGGCAACTTCTTTGTTGTCCGTCATGTCCGTCCCATGTCAGGCCAGGTTACTAGTAGTTGACTGTGTAGGTGTTACGATTTTATCCATTTCTCTATCATCTCATTGGCTTACTTATCGTATGATTCCCCTTTCTTTTCTCATTGGACTACATATGACTCCACTTCCTCATTACCGTATCCGTTCGTACAGCATCAACTGCGGATAGCTGCATACATAGCATCGCTCGTCCTTACTAGGTAGTTCATAGCCTGGTCTGTGCATTCCTTGTTCTAGTATTTAAACCCATGTATTTTACCATATCCCTTAGTCTTATCCACTTGTTTTCCTCTCGCCTTAGGCTTGAGTGTGAATTAAGGGTACCGCTCCTTATCCTTATTTACTCACTTCGGACTTGACGATTAGTCCTGAAGCTTTGAACACTGGTTATTTGTTGTCTTGCCCTCGAGCGTTACAACTCAAAGTCTAGGTCATTACAGTAGGGATGAGAAACAAGTGGTGACCAATTTTAATGACCATTGCCAATCCCGTCGTCCTCAATTTGCCAGTGCCATGCGAGATACTAGTATGCAGTATGTACAGAGTTACACTCCCACCTCCATTGACCTGGTGCTTACATTCCACAATCCCTTGATATCCATGCTGTCCGAGCAAAGTGTGAAAGGCAGCACGAGCCCCCTGTTCTGAGGCTGTCCAATCTGATTACCTCAGCTGCCCAAAGCAGGCAGGTATTGAAGTCGACATTCAAGTAGGAGGCCTCAAAGGCAGGCAGGACATGCCAGTGACCCAGACAGAAGAGGCTGTGATGTCTGAGCCATGGAGCTGGTTTTGGACTTGGAAGAACTAAATGTTCCTATACATGAGAACCATCTCTGAGAGTGCATGGGTGTGGTACTAGTAAAGTGAAGTAAAGTGCAAAAATAGCGGAGTAAAGTGAGTAAAGTGTCATGCGGTGAAAAACAAACTGTTTGTTTTGTTTGTTTTCTGTTTGTTGGACTTCCTCATTGGCTGCAAGCATTTCTCAGTCCATGTCGAAATCAGTTCGCCCTGAGCATCACTGGCATGCATCTCCAGCTCGGGAATTGCAGACAGAGTAATTCAAGTTGGTCCACACAATGAGCCAATGATGGCTCTGCCAGTGGGCTACTACTGGACTTGATTCCAGTCATTCCGAGACTTCCTCTATCTGCCTTGGAAATTCGATGCCAACTTGAAGTTAGATGGTAGTACTACTACTAGTATGGGGACATTCTGCACGAGGTGAGTGATAAACAGCTTTTCAAGTAAACCACTGACCTTCGACCAATTCCAGGTTGTTGTGCAATGCATCATGAGTCTCACTCACCCTCGAAAACAGCTATCCATTCAACTTGATCCAGCATGCTGACAAAGTAGCTCAAGCAAATGACCAGTATTGCAACAATGTAGCAACAAAGAGTGAGTATTTACTATTTCTCAGTGAGCAAGGCCGGGGCTCTAGTTTACCTGTTAAAAGGATCAATGGGGTGTGCCAGGTGCCGTGATGTGTCAATGCGGTACCCAAGTCTGGGGTGCTCATGCCAGTGAAGCTTTCCTGCCAGACTCATCAATTCGCACTCAGCGTCGAGTCAACAACTTCATTCGTCAAGCATGAAGGGAGAAGCTTACGCTCAACATCCCTCAGTATTAATGATGGCCTCGTTTTCGACATGACCAACTACTAGTACATCAAATACCCTCTCATTCTCGATCAACTCTGGTCAGGACCTCACAAAGGCGATCAATAACCTTCCCCTTGATGCCAGGACACTCACTGCCCAGTTGCATTCAAGTTCATCGCCTCCATCAACTTCCGTTCACCTCGTGCACCAGAAGATTGAAAAGTTAGTAACCGGGGTGGTAGTTACCGTAAGAAAAGTTTTTGGGCGAGTAAAACTCGTCCCGAGGGGTTCGTGAGGTTAGTAGAGGTAGCTAGGGCGACCTTAGCCAAGAGCGAAGACTCCGAGTGAGTCCGAGATAAGCGGCGACGACGATCGAGTGAGTCCGATGAGTCCG
>JBBPSU010000297.1:0-15249 GCA_038093755.1 Tylopilus microsporus | reverse complement strand
TTGCTGTCTCCGCCATCCTATACGTCGTGCCCTTGGGAGGTCGCAGATACTCAATGCTCGTGTTTGGCCTGGGTTGGTATGTTGCCTGGCCTTTCGGAAAGTATGTCGAGGGCAATACGGAAGAGGGTGATGACGAGGAAAGTCAACTACCGGAAAACGGCGACAGAAATGAGTCTCTACCCAGCAGGTCCCCCGCTATCACCCCTTTCACCCCCCGCCAAGCCCAGACCTACATGCAGGCACACACTCCCAACGAGGGCACCTCCTTACTTCCGATACCTAATGCACGTCAATTCCTCCTGCCCTCCAAGTCCTACGGCGCCGCACCGTCACCCATCGCATCAAACAATTATCAACGGGTCTCCGAAGATTGGTTGGGTCGCACTATCTTCTGGGTTGCCTTTTGCTCCGTCATCGCACCTCTCATGCTCTTGGCCTGCATCGCATGCTGGGCTCTTATCATCACCGTCCCTATGGCGAAGCTCAATTGGGCCTTGATACAGTACCTAGTCGCCAATCCGACAAGACTCCGATTCTGCGCCCCGCCTCCAGTGGTTATCGTTGCATCTACCCAACCCGGCGCGCCTTCCGGCATGCCAGGTGATACCTCCAGTTCCGCAGCCGGAACACCGTTTAAGTTTTCTGTTAAGCATCCCCGACTATCACAAGGTCAAACTGCGCCTTCGACTTCAGGAACACCAAAGTCAACGGTGCTGCTCTGCGTTTACCGCGCCGTAGGATGGAATTACTTCAAGTATACTGTCGGTGGTGTCAACATCATCTTTGTCAACCTCCTTCCTCTTGTGTTCTTCGTCATCTTTGACGGCTTCGTGTTGCTTCCTTTTGCTAAGCGCATGGAGCACGTTCCGAAAATACTCGCCTTCCTCACCTCTCAGTTACTCATCTTTCTCTTGTGTCTCGCGAGCGTAATACCGCTCTCTTACTTCATTGGCATGGCCGTCGCTTCCATCTCAGCTCAATCCTCGATCGGCATGGGAGCTGTCATCAACGCTACGTTCGGTTCCTTCGTTGAGGTCGTCCTGTACTCTATCGCCCTTGCTCAGGGCAAAGGACATCTTGTTGAAGGATCGATCGTAGGGAGTTTGCTAGCAGGAGTTCTCTTGATGCCGGGCACAAGTATGTGCGCGGGGGCTCTCAAGAAGAAGGAGCAAAAATTTAACGCCAAGAGTGCCGGAGTCACAAGCATGATGCTGATCATGGCTTTTATCGGGACTCTTACGCCCACGTTATTCTACCAGGTCTATGGGAATGTGAGCTCAGTCAAACCCTCTGTTTATTCAACTCTGATTGTATGTTTTTGGAACGTAGTTTCAGTTGGTCTGCACCAGCTGTCCTGACGGCCCCGGGCCAAGTGTTCCGAACTGGGAGTGTGGTCATTGCTACTACAAGCATCCAGATCCCGTCGAGGATCCGTTCTATCAGTCGACTGTGAAGAACTTGATGTACTTCTGTGCAACGATTCTTTTGTTTGTAAGCATTGCCATAATATCCTGGCTTCAATAACTCAATAAATCCCCCAGTCCTATCTCGTCGGATTGTGGTTCTCTCTGCGCACCCACGCTACGCAGATCTGGAAAAATCCCCAGCCGCTACTGCAAGCTTTCGAAATCCCGCCTTCGCACCGTTCGTCTGGATATCACCGTCTTCCCAACGTCCCTCCGCAACTCGCTGTCCCGGAAATACCCAAGCACGCGAGTGATGAACCTGAAGTACCTTCTCAGAGCCCGGCCCCGGCTTCCCAGTGTGTAGAGTCTATGCCTATTCTGCAGCAAGCCGGAATGTCCCGCCCTCCCGTCTCTCCTTCACTTAGGCGTGTATCGTACGCGTCTCCACCCCCGAACCAGCACCTCACGCCATTCATAGAAAGCGTCGACTTAGCGATCAAAAATACTCAATTACCCGAGAGCATGACCAAGGACGACTTCACGCGAGCGGTAGCGGTTGCAACTGTTAGCGCGCTACGGCACCAGCAGGGTCACTCCATTTCTCCAGCGAGAGTCAGATCATCCGTAGCGGGCGACGTAGACAGTGGAGTCGGTGGCCATGTGAAGCATGAAGCTCCTGAATGGAGCCGGACAACAAGCGCTGTTGTACTGTTGGCGTGTACTGCGCTTTATGCAGTGATTGCCGGTACGTCTCATGCTAATGGTGACATTTCTTTTGTTAACGAACCTCAGAACTGCTGGTCGACGTCGTGGACGTCGTCTTGAAGAAGTCCGGGATCGATGAGAAATTCCTGGGTGTTACTCTTTTTGCTCTAGTTCCCAACACCACAGAATTCATGAACGCCATCTCATTTGCAATAAATGGGAACATTGCTTTAAGGTTGGGATAGGTCAGCGTCATATTCTCATTGCTAACGACTCGCCGACTACAGCATGGAAATTGGCTCGGCGTATGCGCTGCAAGTGTGTCTTTTGCAAATCCCTGCCATGGTCGCGTTCTCTGCGTGGTATGCTCCCGAGAAGATGGGAGAGATTGCCTATTCATTCACGTAAGTTTATCTGCTCTCTTCGATGGCAAGATATGGATCACTACGATACTTCTGGCAGTCTTATATTCCCGCGTTGGGACGTTGTGGTCATCATCCTTGCCGTATTCCTGATGACCTACACATATATCGAGGCGAAGAGTAATTATCATCGGGGAAGTATCCTCATTCTTAGGTATGTCGTCCCACAATGCTCTCGGGTAGTAACCGACATCACTTTGACACTTAGTTACCTGGTTCTCGTCTCGGGATTCTACTTTGCCCCGCAAGCATCTGATGGTCAAACAGACATCAAGTTAGGCGTGCAAGAGGTATCATTACTTCGAGCATCTACTCAATTTCTAACCAGCCTCTGGTCTTGATTTCGCATTCTCAAGTCGATCAACTGACTGAGCATCTCGTCATTATGGAGTACAGTCATTGACATAGAATCATTTCTTGGGATACATTTTATTGTGAATGATTGTATCAATGCAAGCTTGGCAATCCTTCCAACCTCTTCTGTATTTGATCAGGCAGTTCAGGTTGTTTTCTTGGAGCAGAGGGGACAACCTTGCTAGGGAGTAGTGGACAAATCTGAGTGGCTGTACACAAATTCTAACCTACCAACCTTTAAGAAGCTCCCTCACTCTCTGGTGTAAAACAATAACATCAGCCACTTTGTGTGAATCCATGTGCTCATATGTGGACTCTAGTATTGTCTGAGTAGGTTAGGTATGTACATGCAAGGAAGAAGATACTGCTATGGTATGTTCAGATGGTTTGTGTGGGTTGGGTGAAAACCCACAGTGTTTTTTGGCCAGAGGCTGGCCTGATCTGTGGATGGCAAAGTGACTGTGATCCTGAGGTGGTAGGAGCCCTGTGACACAGCCAGCAATGCTTGGGTTCCCATCCACTAGGAGTGTCATCATCAGGAAATCAATGAGAGTCTGATGATGCTTTGACAACAATTTTCATGCACTCCATATACACTCCATGCCATGTTAATATTCAGTCTGAGCAGATTAGATTTTCCAGGATTGACAGTCTGCCACATCTTTCAAAACTCCTTGTCACCATCACAACAAAGGCAACTTTCTGAGCATCCAATATATGGTGATATTTTGTCATACCACCTAAACTCAGCTGGTTGAGTTTATCAGAACTACCTGATGATATCTTGCCAGTTACAAGTGCTCCTTTTTCAGACAGAATGGGGTTTCTTGTCTTGAGCTGTATTCTTGAGATTAGGCAATAGCATGGGTAAGGCTGACCCACGAGGGTCTTGGGTATGGGTATGGGTACCAGTGTCAGACACCTGGTACCCTACCCATACCTGCAGGCTGGGTCTTTCCTAAAATGGTAATTTGTGGCAAACTCTCCACCTACCAGTATGATAACAGCAACACCATGAGATTGTTAATGATGCAGCAACGACAATGATGATGACACAACACAATGTGCACAATGTACACAACAACAACAAGGACCCCATCGTGATGCAACATGCATGATGGACATGACAACAATGACGACACCTAAGTCAATGTGACATGCATGATGGATATGGCAACTCAGACTTGGAGGATGTCAATGCTGAAGATAATGTAAGGTGGTTGGGAAGGTGATAGGGTGTGAGGGAATTTGTCCCATGGGATTCTGGGTGGTTTCCTATGAGTAGGAGGATGATGCTCCATGTATCTGGGCACTGATGGAGGGAATCTGATGTTTCCAATGCGCAGGAAAGTGCGGAAATGTGAGTCCGGAGAGCGGATGACGAAGAGGGAGTGTGAAACCAGTGGGGAATGTTGTAGAAGAGAGTAGGAAATGGCCCAAGATGAGGTGCACGGACACTCGACTGGACAGAGACACGAGAACGAGAGAGAGTCTGGAAACATGGATTCCGGATACAAACAGCAACGGCACTGTCGATGCAGACAAGAAAGATCCTGTGCATGGGCAGGAGACCTTCAGATGGCAAACCGAAAGATATGATTTTAAGTCCTGAGGACAAGGCTTTATAGTCTGGGCATACCCAGACTTTCTAACTCTATTCAAGTTGGAAATGGTGAAAATGTCCCTGCATATTGCACTAGGGACTGTCTAGCGATGTCAAATGAACAATGGGTAGTCCAGAACAAGATAAATGAGCATTGACCAACTGATCCTGATGTGAATGAATAGCAAAACATGAATCCGGGATATCCAGAGTGTTACGATTTCATCCTTTCTTCCTCCTTTCATTGGCTAATGTATCGTATGATTCTCTTTCCTTTTTCCATTTGCTCATCGTATGACACCACTTTCTTATTCGTACAGCCTCGACTGTGCACGGCTGTGTACGCAGCATAGCTCGTCCATACGTAGTAGTTCATAGCTCGGTCTGTGCGCATCTCTCTCCAGTATTTAAACCCATGTAAAGTACCTACAACGATAGTCTTATCCACTTGTTCAATCCTCGCCCTAGGCTTGAGTGCGAATTAAGGATACCGCTCTCCAATCTTCATCTTCTCGCTTCGGACTTGACAATTAAGTCTTGAAGCCACGAACACTGGTTATTCATTGTCTTGCCCTCCAGTGTTACGACTCTAAGTCTAGGTCGTTACACTTGGATAAGACTACCTACTCGAGCGCAAGACGTTGCCTCAGAAGATTTTACCCTACTCGCGAAGAATCGATATTCGCCCCTCGATACGATACATCAGAAGAATTGCCCAGAACTAGGTTGGAAGATACTTAGTAGTAAGCAACGATGTCAAACCCCTTCAACATGGATGACCTCCGAGATGCGCTGGTGGACGCTCTCAAGGAGAACACAAAGAAAGAAGAAGAAACGGTCAAGAAGATCGCGGATCCCGGGAAATGGGATGGCAATAAGAAAAAATTCCGTCTCTGGTGGACAAAGATACGACTCTGGGTTTCAGCTCAGAATTGGAAGTTGGACAAGGTACTGGCAACGGCGGTCTTACTCCGTCTCGAAGGAAGGGCCGAACCTTTCGCCCAACTAACAATGGAAAAGTACCTTGACTTGGAGATAAAGAAGAAGAAAGACTCCAATGATCTTCTAGGAGAAGACGTCTGGCCCGAATGGACTGACTTCCAAAAAGAGGTCACCAATTTCTTCCAGATTTCGACCCTTGAATATCAATTGTATCAGGAGTTAAAAGGCCTACGGCAGGGATCTATGCTTACATCGGACTTTCTTCAAAAGTTCGATATACTCAAACGAGAAGCAAAAGTCTCAGAAGGAGAAGCGGCACACCTGCTCAAACAAGCCGTTAGGTTCACCACGTATCAGCAAGTTTCTCTTCACTGTGATATTGACGATGACGACTACGAAGAACTCTATAAACGATACGATGTCTATGGAAAAACGTTAGAAAGGATCCATGAAGAAAGAGGAGCGGCTAGGGCGGCTCAGTCCCCAAAGCCTTACCGAGGACAATATCGTCCTTCCCAGGGTCAGCAAGGGCAGAGCCAACCATGGTTCACTCCCACAGGATTGCAGCCGGGCCGCAGAGCCCCAATGGAGATAGGAATGCAGTATGCCGGTGATACCCGTACATGCTACAACTGCGGAGAAGTAGGGCACATCGCCCGAAACTGCAAAAAGCCGAAGAAGACGAATGCGAGGTCTTCGGAACTCGCACCGGTTCAGCAACAGCCGGCGACAGGAGGGGGGTACGCCTCCCACAATGCTGCCTATGTAACGGCTGAAGCCGAAGCGTACTGGCGGGACAAACTGGCAGTTGAAGCTAAACAGAAAGAGGCTTTAAAAGGCCAATGATCGTGAACGAAGAGGGTGTTCATGATCTCGTAGAGTATACTGACGACGATTTTCCTGTATGCACGATAGGTTCTATTTTCGGGGCGTCTTCTAGAGGAAGCGCAGCGTCCAAAGACGTGCTTAATTCCCCTATGACCAATTGCTCTACAGAAATATCGTCACAATCCCTCAATACCCAAAAACAATTCACTCTCCGAACAAGTCTCCGATTCAAAACTACTACCGGATGGAAATCGGCAGATCTACATGCCTTACTCGATTCAGGAGCTTCTAATTCTTTCATCGATCTTGATTTTTGCAAATATCATAATCTTGTTTTGGACAAACTAACGACACCGATTATAGTAACTAATGCCGATGGCTCCGAAGGAGCAATAGGAAGAATCACGCATCAAGTCACGGTATTATTTGACGTTCAAGGACATTCCGAATATGCCGACTTTTATGTCACCGTTTTAGGAACGCACTCACTTTTCATAGGATACGATTGGCTAGAACGCCATAACCCCAAGATCGACTGGGTAAAAAGAGAACTAACGTTTTCTAGATGCACTAGCCAATGCAAATTTCGACAAAAAGATTGACTACCAGCCTCTATGTTCCAACGAGCCATCGAAGAAGGGCTCAAGGAAAAAGTACTGGTTCAATATCACGATTACCTTGATGTCTTTTCACAGAACGAATCGGAACGAATGCCAATCCGAAAACCATGGGATCACGCCATTGATCTCAAACCCGACTTCGAGCCAAGGAAGGGTAGAATTATTCCCTTATCTGACCCCGATATGGAAGAAGTCAGAACATTCATCGAAAAAGAACTCAAGAAAGGTTATATCCGACCCTCCAAATCCCCTCAAACGTCACCCGTATTCTTCATTCCAAAGAAAGATGGTAAAAAACGAATGGTTATTGATTATCATTATCTCAATGACGGAACCATCAAAAACGCTTATCCTCTACCGCTAATTCCTCAGCTCATAGATCGACTTAAAGGTGCCGACCTCTTCACCACCATGGATCTCCGATGGGGATACAACAATATCCGGATCAAAGAAGGTGACGAATGGAAAGGAGCCTTTGTTACTCCTCTCGGTTCCTATGAACCATTGGTAATGTACTTTGGGATGACTAATTCACCATCTACGTTCCAACAGATGATGAATGACGTTTTTAATGACATGTACATGGTCATCATCATCTTCATGGACGATTGTAATATCTTCACCAAAGGAAGACCAACGGAAGAACATCGAAGAATCGTCAAAGAAGTTCTTCAACATCTACGAGAAAACGACCTCTATGTCAAACCTGAAAAATGTCACTTCGAGCAAAAGAAGGTAGACTTTTTAGGAATGGTCGTATCAAAAGAAGGCGTTGAGATGCAGAAATCGAAGGTGGCCGGAGTCCTTGATTGGCCAATACCGACAAGACTCAAACAATTGCAAGGCTTCCTTGGCCTTTGCAATTATTACCGACGTTTCATTGCTAATTTTGCTGACATTGCCAGACCATTAAACGATCTCACCAAAAAAGACACGCCCTTCGAATGGGGACCAAAACAAGAAAAAGCATTCAACGACCTTAAAGAATGTTTTACCAAGGCACCGCTTCTCGCATACCCTGACCACATCAGCAAAACCTGGAGTAGCTGTCCAGTACTGTCAAGCACTATGAGCACTATGAGCACTATGCGCTAGTATACCTCACCACTAAGCTGAATTCCGGGTTTTGCTGATGCAAGACAAAGAAATGCGAGTAGAAACGGATGCTAGTGACATCGCGACAGGAGGAGTTCTATCTGTAAAAGGAGAAGACGGTTTGTGGCGACCAACGGCATTCATCTCTCATTCCTTTGATAGCGCAGAACGGAATTACCCGATCTATGACAAAGAACTCTTGGCAGTCATTCGAGCACTCAAAGAATGGCGCCATTATCTTATCAGGAGAGGTTCTTTCGAGATCTGGACAGATCATAAAAATCTAGAATATTGGCGAAAGCCGCAAACCTTATCCCCCAGACAAGCACGATGGCATGCACTCCTCCAAGAGTTCAATTATACAATGTGCTACAAGCCAGGAACAACAAACGGTCGAGCAGACGCTTTATCAAGAAGACCGGATCACGGTGATGCGGTTACAGATCATAACACTAACATCACCATATTCCCAGAAATAAACAATATTTCCTTATCCTCTTCCTTTTACGACGAACTAATCTCCGAATCACAGAAGATTTCAGGGAATGTAGAAGGTTTTACCTTCAATGATGAGGAAAAAATATTCAAAAATAACTCTGGAAAAACTTTCGTTCCTCCTTCACTTCGCACGAAGCTTCTAAACATTTGTCATGACGCTCCTATTGCAGGACATCCCGGTCAAGCACGCACAATTCATCTCCTTTCTCGATACTTCACATGGCCTGGTATCACTAAAGACGCCAAGCTTTACATAGATTCTTGCCAGATGTGCGCCCTCACAAAGGGTAAGCAAAAAGCACCGGCGGGAAAACTTTTACCTCTTCCCATCCCGGAACATCCATGGGAAGATATCTCTGTTGACTTCATTACCGGACTACCTCTTTCATCTTCATATGACTCAATTTGTGTTGTTGTGGACAGATTCTCTAAAGAAGTCGTTTTTGTTCCGTGCGTCAAAACCACGTCTTCCAAGGACTTAGCTCGTATTTTCAGAGACAATGTTTGGTGTATTCACGGACTTCCCCGTACTATAGTTTCAGATCGTGGACCACAGTTTGTTTCAGATTTTACTTCCGAACTTTGTAAACTCCTCAGGATCGAGCAACGGCTCTCCACGGCCTATCACCCTCAAACCGACGGGCAAACCGAAAGGATCAATCGAGATCTAGAACAATACCTCCGTGCTTACGTGGCAAAGAAGCAGGACACATGGGCAGAATGGATCAAATTAGCCCAATTCCAACACAATAACGCCCTCACTTCTGCCACTGGCACCATCCCTTTCACCATCACCCGAAATTATCATCCCCGTATAGGTTTCGAAGGGAATGCCAAAAATGCTGCTGGAGAATTTGGCAAAGAAGCAGGAGAAGCTCACGCGGAAATTAAGGAAGCCCTCGAGGCATCCCAAAAAAGAATGAAACGTTCCGCGGAGCAAAAAAGAAGCGAAGCACCGGATTATGCGATCGGCGATCAAGTATGGCTATCCACGGAACATCTCAAACTCCCGTACACCGCACGGAAATTGACCCAAAAATGGATCGGACCTTATACTATCACAAAAGTCCTACCAAATGCAGTCACTTTACGCCTCCCCAAATCTATTCACATCCATCCAATGGTCAACGTTTCCCGTGTCAAACCTTATCGAGATGTTCTCGAAGGACAACCAACCCTACGCCCTGATCCAGTAATAATCACAGAAGAAGGATATGAAGAATACGAAGTCGAAAAAATAGTGGCGTCACGAATGAAAGGACGACAACTTCAATACCTCGTTCATTGGAAAGGATGGGATGAAACGGATCAAACCTGGGAACCATTGGCCAATCTGACCAATGCGGATAAGGCAATCGCTAAATTTCATAAAGAAAATCCGTCTTCACCCAGAAAAATCCAAGGAATTTCCACTTCTGACTTCACTGCCCTCTTCCATGATTACTCAATAGACACCGCAACATGTTTCCACGCCACGCGTTTGGATTTCGAAGGAGATATATAAAACCTCCCTACACCCTCGAAATCCCCAGCCTCTTCACACACTAATCATGTCCCTCATCGTATTCTTCCTCTGTGCCACATCCGCCTTTTTCGCCTTCCTCATCTATGTCATCTCCCATGCCGTCCTCGACCGCGCCTCCTCCGTCGTCCAAGAAGCCGCTCGTCAAAACACACCCATCGTCATCTCCCTCTTGCTCGGACCATTCCACGTCTTCACCTTCTCCACCGTCGTATCAGCAGAATGGAACGCCATCGGTGTCCAACAAAGGTGGGGAAAGTTAATAAAGCATCCTACTGCTGAATGGGAGAACGACCAATGGGACATCAACAACGACGTGCCAGCAAATGGACAGAACCAGGGTCAATGGGGTAACTGGTAAGCCGAGTCGTCTTCAACGGCGATCCATACCCGGAAACGGATTGGATAGGCTTATCAGGTCTCGTCGGGACGACTCGATCTAAGAGGGGGGTAATGTTATGATTTCATCCTTTCTTCCTCCTTTCATTGGCTAATGTATCGTATGATTCTCTTTCCTTTTTCCATTTGCTCATCGTATGACACCACTTTCTTATTCGTACAGCCTCGACTGTGCACGGCTGTGTACGCAGCATAGCTCGTCCATACGTAGTAGTTCATAGCTCGGTCTGTGCGCATCTCTCTCCAGTATTTAAACCCATGTAAAGTACCTACAACGATAGTCTTATCCACTTGTTCAATCCTCGCCCTAGGCTTGAGTGCGAATTAAGGATACCACTCTCCAATCTTCATCTTCTCGCTTCGGACTTGACAATTAAGTCTTGAAGCCACGAACACTGGTTATTCATTGTCTTGCCCTCCAGCGTTATGACTCTAAGTCTAGGTCGTTACACAGAGCATGGGAAACGTCAGGATAAGCATGGATAGGAATGGATAACTCATGGATTGCATGGGACAGACACAGATGGCAGAGGGACTCTTGAGGGACATGTTGGGAAACACCTAGAAACCTGTGAAAAGACTCTCTACAACTGTAACGACCTAGACTTTTGAGTCGTAACGCTCGAGGGCAAGACAATTGGATAACCAGTATTCGAGGCTTCAAGACTAATCGTCAAGTCCAAAGCGAGTAGATGATGATAGGAGCAGTATCCTTAATTCACACTCAAGCCTAAGGCGAGGATTGAACAAGTGGATAAGACTGTCGTCCTAGGTACTTTACATGGGTTTAAATACTGGAGTAGGCTGCGCACAGACCGAGCTATGAACTTCCTAATAAGAGCGTGCAATGCTGCGCACATGGGTTTGTGCAGTCGAGGCTATACAAGTAAGAAAGTGGAGCCATGAAGCAAACCAATGGAAAAGAGGAGGAGAATCATATGATACGTTAGCCAATGAGAAGATGAAAAGGATGAAATCGTAACAACAACTGTAGGATCCACTGGATTCCTACAATGCAACACAACATACACAAGCAGTATGATGGACATGATGAGAACAATGATGTCGACATCGACACGACATAACCCCACCCCCATGTTGCATGATGTGCATCGTCACCTAATGTGCTTGCAAGTGCCAGTGCGCCCCAAGCCACCTTGTCTTGCCTGACTTGTCTTGAGATGCCCTCACCAGGGGTCCCTTGCCTCCCTCACCCTCACCCTCACTCACCTGGCCCTCACCCTTGCCTCATACCATGGTTGCCACCTCATGCCTCACCTCCACACCCTACTAGTAGCCCTCACCTTCCAAGTCCAAGTCACTCTTGCACCACCTTGCACCTGTGCATGCTCATTGCTCATGTGCACCATGTGCACATGCCTCACCTCACCCACCTCACCTCACCCATTCCTTCATCCTTGCCCTGCCACACAGCCTAGCCAGTGATACTGATGACAACAGTGCATGCCATGTGGCCCAACCAGCATTGTGATGGACAGCTACAACAGCCATGATGACCACATCAAGCAGGTGTGTGTGTGCCACATGACCCAGCCAGCAACGACAAGGATGATGAGGGGGATGTGGCGCATCAGCAAACCCCTTATGTAATGTGCAGCACTGTACAGCTCTGTACAGTCACACTACAGTGCCACAATGTTACAGATAGGTCCCCCTTTGTACAGTGCTGTACAATGAGTTACAATGAGCCAAAATATGGTTATTTTCATGTTGTGTTCAAATTTGATGTCTGTAGTGCATCTGTGACATGTCTGTAGTGCACTGTAGGTCTGTAGCCCCTGTGTGAAACAAAGGGGTTTGCTGATGATGTCTTCCGAAAAGGAATCATGACCCTGACACAAGTGACTGGTACTGAACACAAGCAGATCACATCTTTCCTCCTTGGATTGATTGGTGATATCCAGCTTTCCAACAGCATTTCATCTGTGCCTCTTATCTTGGCAACCCACGCTCTCCTTGATTTCTTGTACCTCGCTCAATACCTGGTGCACAACAACACATCTCTTCAAGACCTTCAAACTGCACTGGACAACTTTCATGAGAACTTGTTTGTTTTCATTGATCTTGGTGTCAGAAAGCACTTCAACACCCCCAAAATACATTCGCTTCAACACTACATACGCTCCATCAAACTTTTTGGCATGACTGACAACTTCAACACTGAAGCAACAGAGTGGCTTCACATAGACTTTGCCAAAGATGCCTACGATGCGACAAACCACAAAGAGGAGTTTCATCAAATGACCAAGTGGCTTGAGAGGAGAGAGAAGGTCATCCACCATGCCAACTATATCACATGGCATTCTCAGTCTATGTCCTTGATTTCTGCTTATCAAACACTTTGCTGGCAGCCTCCCAACCTGGCCTGACCTCTTCAACTTTGAATGGTGCTGCACCCAACCCGAAGATCAATCTTGCTTGCAATCATTGAGTCGCCACTCCATTACTGTGCTCAGTCATTTGTCCCTGCACTCAAGTGCTCCATAGTACAGTTCAACAATCCCACAATTTCGCAGCAACAGCAACTCAAGGAGCGTGCACACTCAGTGCATCTACTGTTCAACTCACTTCCTGTGTTCCATTGCATCAAGTTCTGGAATGATGAACTTCATGGAAAGGAGACAGTGGACTCTATCCAAGCCTGCCCACCAACCTACAACATTCAGAATGTCACCGTTAGCCCAGCACACTTTGATACTGCACTTGTCCAAGTTCATGGTGTTGGCTCACAAAGTGAACAGTTGCAGGGTGAGCTTTCTGAATAAATAACCTTTCACGAGTCTATTAGGAAAGTTAACAATGTTGCAGATTTTCGTGTTGTGCAGGTCAAAGTGATCTTCTTGATTCCTCCAAAGGCTGAAAATATTCTCTTTTGGAAGGAAAGGCACCAAAGCACTTGGCATATGTTGAATGGTTCACAAAATTCGCTGCAGCACCAGAATCTATGACAAAGATGTATCAGGTTCGAAAGGCTGTTCAGGATGGGGAGTGTCTGGCATCCGTGATGCCAGTACAGATGATCAGCCATAGTGTACACCTACTACCAAAGTAGTGTTACGATTTCATCATTTCTCGTCATTCTCATTGGCTAATATATTGTATGATCTTCTTTCTCTTTTTCATTGGTTTACCGTATGACTCCACTTTCTTACTCGTACAGCCTCGACTGTGCATGGTTATACACGCAGCATCGCTCGTCTATACATAGTAGTTCATAGCTTGGTCTGTGCTCATCTTGTCTTGATATTTAAGCCCATGTACAGTAGAGTAGACGACAGTCTTATCCACTTGTTCAAACCTCGCCTTAGGCTTGAGTGTGAATTAAGGGTACCGCTCCTTATCCTCATCTACTCGCTTCGGACTTGACGAATAGTCTTGAAGCCTTGAACACTGGTCGATTGTTGTCTTGCCCTCGAGCGTTACGACTCTAAAAGTCTAGGTCGTTACACTTGGATAAGACTACCTACTTGAGCGCAAGACGTTGCCTCAGAAGATTTACTCTATCCGCAAAGAAACGATATTCACACCCGATACATCAGAAGACTTGCCCAGAACTAGGTTGGAAGATACTTAGTAGTAAGCAACGATGTCGAACCCCTTTAACATGGATGATCTCCGAGATGCACTGGTTGACGCTCTCAAGGAGAATGCTAAGAAAGAAGAAGAAACGGTCAAGAAGATCGCGGATCCCGGAAAATGGGATGGAGACAAGAAGAAGTTCCGCCTCTGGTGGACAAAGATACGTCTCTGGGTATCGGCTCAGAATTGGAAATCTGACAAAGTGCTGGCAACGGCGGTCCTACTTCGTCTTGAAGGAAAAGCCGAGCCGTTCGCCCAACTCACGATGGAAAGGTATCTCGATCGAGAGATAATAAAGAAAAAGGACTCCAATGACCTTCTGGGAGATGATGCTTGGCCTACATGGCCTGACTTCCAAAAAGAATTCACCAATTGCTTCCAAATTACGACTCTCGAGTACCAGTCGTACCAAGAGTTGAAATCCCTCCAGCAGGGGTCGATGCTTACGTCGGACTTTCTCCAGAAGTTCAATATACTCAAACGAGAAGCAAAGGTCTCGGATGGAGAAGGAGCACACCTGCTCAAACAAGCAGTTAGGTTCACCACGTATCAGCAGGTTTCTCTTCACTGTGAGATTGATGATGACGACTACGAGGATCTTTACAAACAATACGATAACTACGGAAAGACATTGGAAAGAATCCACGAAGAGCGAGGGGCGGCTAGGGCGGCTCAATCCGCAAAACCTTACCGAGGACAGTATCGTCCTTCCCAGGGTCAGCAAGGGCAAAGCCAACCACGCTTCACACCCACAGGATTACAGCCTGGCCGCGGAGCTCCAATGGAGATAGGGATGCAGTACGCCGGTGATACCCGTACATGCTACAACTGCGGAGAAGTAGGGCATATCGCCCGAAATTGCAAGAAGCCGAAGAAGGCGAACACGAGGTCTTCGGAACTCGCACCGGTCCAGCCACAACCGACGACAGGAAGGGGGTACGCCTCTCACAATGCAGCGTATGTAACAGCTGAGGCCGAAGCCTATTGGCGAGACAAGCTTGCGGTTGAGGCTAAACAACAAGAGGCTTTAAAAGGCCAATGATCGTGAACGAAGAGGGTGTTCATGATCTCGTAGAGTATACTGACGACGATTTTCCTGTATGCACGATAGGTTCTATTTTCGGGGCGTCTTCTAGAGGGAGCGCGGCGTCCAAAGACGTGCTTAATTCCCCTATGACTAACTGCTCCACAGAAATATCGTCACAATCCCTCAATACCAAGAACCAATTCACCATCAAAACCAGCCTCCGATTCG
>JBBPSU010000296.1:0-15260 GCA_038093755.1 Tylopilus microsporus | reverse complement strand
GGTAGTGACTGAAAAGGCTGACAGGACTCGGAGGACCAATAGACACGCCAGACTCGGGTCGTCGTTGACTGCGGTCGTAGGGATGGACGAGCGACGCGCGGAAGTAGAAGCTTGAGGCGTCGCTGTCGAGTCTGCAGTGCTGCAGTTGCTGACGCATGAATGAGAAGGTGTCATCAACTGTGGTTGACATGGTGAGCGAAAACTCGTCTGATGAGGGCCACTCCCGCAAGCTTGGGAGAGGTGCGACTGAACTGTAATCGAAAGGATCTGCAGAACTGCCGTAAACTTGAAGGTCATTGCCGTAGGATGAAATCGAGGCGATGCTGTACATTGACTCATGTTTTTGGCGTCGCCTATCAGACATTGTGGCTGGCGGAGGATAGAATCCGGGGCAGCTATTGCTGAATTCAAATCCGCGTCGTATCTCCATATTGCGTTTGTGACCAACGACAAGGAAAGAATCTCTAGCACGCTCGCGTCCCTGGTGCTTGGAAGAAGAGTTAAAATCATTCTGTGGGGGGGATTCAACCTGGACAGCATGTGCAAGGATTGGGTGAATCAGCGAGCTCTCGTCACCAGCGAACGATGCCATAGATAGAGCTCTGGCAATCTCAGGAGGAGGGATGATATCCGAAAGTGTGAGCAGCGTGGGTTCTGGCTTGCTTGGTGAGGACTTCTTTCCACCAAATTTGAAGTCGCGGTTGAGCTCTCCGTTTGACGGCCGAGAGGCGACAGATGTTGCATTTGGTAGCACTTGAGGGGCAATGACCCTGAGCAGTTCGTCATCTGATGTAGTGGTATCCGTCCCAGGAAGTAATGTTGGCTCCGCGTTCACGTCGACAGGCATGCCTTTGGGCGACAGTTCATGAAATTCGTAGTCGATAGGAAGGTCTAATGAAGTCTTGTCTGCGTGGTGCAACTCATCGTGAAGTGTCGAAAGTTTCGGGATGGGAGGCAGGCTCTCAAAGTCGTAGCGGAGGTCCAACTTAGCGGGAGTGCAGAAAGCATTTTCAAGCTGTTCGATGAAGCTGCGGCGGTCGGATGCACCTGATTCGTTGAGCCTCTGTAGCTCACAAGTGAAGTCAAATTACCTCCTGGTGTCGTCCTCCGACAACGTCCCAGTCTCTTCAACGTTGGCGTGATGCTCGCTGTCCTCAAACACAGTCGTGCGGAACATGGGGACCCCAGCTAGCAGGTTCTTCGAAGGCGGGCTATTAAGCACAGGTGAAGGCATCTCCGGTGGCAAGCCTGGCAATGGAAGGAGTAGGGGTGCCGAGTGGCGGTCGAACGAAATGGTATCTTCTCCCTCTTGATCCGAGTTCGATAGGATGACCTGCAGCTCGTCGGGAATGTCAGAGTCTGGGTTGCTTGCGTCGTAGTCCTGCTTGGCGACATTTCCTACGGAACTACCCATGGTGCCAGCAAGCCCGAGGCTGCGACGGGCCTTGGGAAGAATGGGTAGGTTGCCATTACCAAGTTCCACATGAGGGGCCAAGATTTTTTACGATGTGCCTTCTTAAAAATGGGGGAGGCAGCGAGATTTCCATGAGACCCAGATTTGGAGTGACAAGAGCCGAATGTCAAAGACGAGGAAGAGCGATCGTTTGGGTTGAGATTAAACAGCGAAATCCTAGAGGAAGCACCTATGACTGTCTTTGATGCTGGGAGACGGGTATTGGCAGGGAGAAGCACTTTGAAAACTGGAGATGGATCTGCAGTGGGTGCAGGCGTTTGTGTTTGCCTGTGGGTCCGGACAGTAGCCATGTTATCCTGGAAGCTAGCCTTGATCGTGCTCGGGCTAGAAATGATGCCAACTTCTAGATCGAGGCGGTTGATCAGCTGCGCTAGGTCATTAGGCGCGTCATCCAGGAGAGACATAACCACATTGTCTATAATGAGTTAGTGAAAGTTAGAAACTAAGAACGTAAGAACGTACCATCGTTGCTTTCGTAGAATGGCATGGGTTGACAGTGACCTAGCGGTTGATCTGATACCAGTCGAAGTCGCACACGCTTCACCAGCATTTCTGTTGGCGAGTTCTCTGCGGCGACTACATGGATCCGGCGTGCATCCCGAGTTACTTCCTCTATTGCGACAGTGGGTTCCACCAGTGGCTGTTCCCTTTCATCTTCCTCACGTTCCGATACAACTCCTGTAATATCGCCAAGAGCGGGGTCCTCTTTTGACTGTCCGATGACCGACGGGTAGAATCCTTGCTAGTCTCGGATTTCTTCTTCTCCTGGCTCTCCCCCTTCTCCTTCTCTTTGTGCCTCATTTCCTTGTCCTTCCTGCGGGTTTCCTTGACAGTCTCCAACCCCGCTTCATCCCACTTGACGGAGGTTGCTCCTGAGCTACCGGATGATTGACGAGATCCACACGACTGAGCTGACATTGGGCGGAGAGAAGACGCCATAGACATCATGGAGCCAAACCGTCCCCGCGTAAGAATCCCGCCGCCTAACAGAGTTGCCGAGTCCACGGACAAACGATGGCCAGCAGTATTGGCCGCAACGATGGACGATGCCATCGATCCACTACGAGTCGAAGGTAACCGTATCAAGGAAGGTAGTCCGAGTCCGAGGATGCTCACATTTTTCTTCCCGAGCGACTTTGACTCGTGCTTGGAAGCAGCGGGACTGGCGGTCAATGCACCAGTTGGTGCATGGGTTTCTGGCGGTGGTGTGGGGACACGCTGATGGTCACTGGGCAAGCCGGCATGCTGCTTGTTAATGGGATCCGAGAGCAGAACCCCTGAGTCCAATGAATTAAATTGAGTGCGCCTGTCGGCGGGCTTGTCAGTTGGTTGAGGGGCTAAGAATCGCTCAGCAAGTCAGTGGACTCAATCAGAACGACTTACATGAAGCACGATCCTGATCCTTTCTTTTATCTTTCTCCTTGGAGTCCTTCCTTCTGCATCCGATACTCCACCATTTCTGATTCTCATCTGCCTCCAGTTTCAGAAGACTCTCCTTCAAGTTCCCTCCTTTCTCTCTGGACTCCTTGGGTTCCTTGGGCTTCATCGTGGGCGGAACGTTCGTCACCTCTCCCAGCGTCCCCCATTCCAACCTGTCCAATGCCAGTCGCAACTTCTTCTTCTTTACTACCAGGATTTCTCCGATATCGGGGTCGTTGGTGGGATCAACGTAGATCTCGAATGTACTATTTCCGTTCTTCATCGGTGAGCCTCCGACGCGTCAGACTACGTCCGAAAAATCTTGCTTGCGCACTTTTGCGGACGATGAGCCAAGAAGACCGAGCTTGGACTTCTTGGGGATGAGACATCTCCGCGCCGCCTCTCCATTGGCAGTGGGTTTTGGTGCGATGGGAGCAGGGGATGCCTCGGAATGCACCCATGGTGAGACTTGGTGAGCATTATCTATTGGGTTGGCATCGCAAGGAGTAGCAGACGTTAAGAGGATGGTCGGAATCGGTGGTTTGGATGTGGGGGTAGTGAATGAGGATAGGGACCACGAGCGAGCAGTATCCGTTGTAGGTTGTGAAAGCAGTTGCAATGGCATTGATATGAAAGAAGTTTCCTCGTGCACAGCTGGCAAATTGGCATGGTGAATCGAATGGGAGGAGAGTGCAGACGGCCTCAGGAATGGAATGGGACCGGATGGGCCACGGAAGGTTGGCGAATGGGTGTGGCGAATGAATGGAACTGGATGGACCACGGGGCTGGCAAATCGAAATGGGTATGGCAAATCGAAATGGGTGGATGGGCCACGGAAGGTTGGTGAATGGGTGCAGCGAATTGAATGGGCATATCATTGATGGTGGCAGTGTGGACAGTCCCTGTCACTACTGACAGCAGAGGGTCGGCCAATGCGTGTAGCGGATAGAATGGGTAGCACCATGAGGATCGTTGTGGGAAATGGGATGGGACAGGATGGACCATGGACTGAACTTGAAAGTGATGAAAACACAGGTGCCAGTGAGTGATGAGTCACAGTACTAGTACTCGATAAGTACTCGGAGCAAGACAAACAATTTATTCGGCAACTACATAGTAGGACTAGCTACAAGCTTGTAACAGCGTAGTAGAAATCTTTATCAAAATACTTATTTAAAAGCATCATGGGGGAGGAATGGATACTGTTGTAACGGCTCAGTCGAGCGTCTGCAACAGCACTGAAGCAAGGGGCGACATTGCAGTAGGATCGTATTTGATCTAAGGGGAAAATCTCACCGAGCGGGGCTCCGGATGCACGTTTTGCGCGCTTCAGGACATGCAGTCCTGTGGAGGGCTCAACAACAGATCCACCAGCCTGGGGGACAATGTCAAGACATTCCCCGTAAATTAGAAAATGGTTCGCCCATGGACTTGTCTGCTTCCTAGGGGCGGCCGGGCACAGGACCATACGGACGAGGACGACAACGTGACCTACAAGGATCAAGTTACCAGGTTGCGTTAACCTCATGTGTAGAGTAGTTACATACCTGCCAAACCACTCGAAGGCCATGTGTGTGCCTCATCAATGTTCAGAATCGCAGCATCATAGCGACCATATTTCCATGTCGGGTCGGATGGGCGGGTGTGGACTGAAAAAGCCGGGCCAAGGAGCGACAAGTCGAAATATGACTTCTGTTGAATGTGGAACTTGTACCAGACCTGGAGCTCATTGAAAGGGAGTGGAGTGTTGCGGGGCGACCTCCTCGGCCCACTAAAGGTGTGGAAATTCTGAGCAAAAGCACCCTCACGATTGACATAATCTCCCAAGGCTCCTCGTAAGTCCAGGAGGTCGAACTTCTGTGCAGCATTATCGACACTGATCCGGCGTATTGCGGGCTCTCGGGTGAGATGGAATGCTGTAGAACCAATGGTGAAGACTCGGAGAGGATGAGGTTTCATCCCAAGAGGAGCTGTGAGGTGTCGCTGGGCAATGGCGAAAAGATTAGTCGCAGTGTGTTGCGCCGACCATAGCTCCTGCATGATATCCAATCGTTCATCGTCAGCATCCACCCCATCCTTTTCTCCCTCCTGGTCCAGGTCATTGGGACCCTCGTCTCTAGATTGTTGGCTGAGAGCAATTGCGGTGTTGAAACGACGACACTTTTCGTCGCGATCGAGGGTGCGACAAATTTGTGTATTGTAGTTGATATTGTTCGACATGGAAGCCAGCTCCTTCACCACCTCGATGTGTGCATGTTCGGTTGTATCCGCTGTCCATTGAAGAATGTTTCCAACATTCTTTATGCTTGGAACGACGTGGTGCATCAACTCCATCTTTGGGAACTTGAAATGGTCAAGCGGCACTCTTGAATGTGCACCGCGACGAAGGGCATGGTCAAGAATTGACTGCTTGTGTTCATGAAATTCTGTCAATGTTGCAGAGATCTTGTCGCGAGTGTCCGAAGATATGACTGGAGCCTGTGCAAGATAACGAAAGTCCATCAAGGCGCGGATAGCGGTGACGACGTCATTGTTGGGATAACCGGAAAGTACGACTATGATGTAACGTTGCACATCTCGCTGCACTCGTCCGGTGACTTGCTTGAGTCCTGTGATGCCCTGACTGAAATGGCGAAAACCGGTGGCAGGAGGGAGGACAGAAAAACGGAAGTCTAATTTGCCAGCACCAAACACACATGTGCACCACTTTACATCGTGATCCCAAAAGAAATGATGCCAGTGGTGTAGAGTCTCGGGAGTGAGAAAGATTGAGGGGCAAGAAAGCGGCCAATCATGGAAAAATGGATGGGAGACCCCACTGAGACAGTACTTCTCACATTCAGCAAAGAAAGCCTCGACGTTTTGAGGGTCCGTCTCGAGAGACTGCAACTGTGTCAGAGTGATGGCACCTGTTCGGGTTTGACAAGGGACTGGATCTCCGAATTGGTCGTACTTTGCCATGGTGACGGGGGATGTTTGCCCGCGGACGCAAGCGAGCATGGCGGCTTCGGGCGTATCCGCAATGTAAGAGACGAGCGGGGTAAAACAGTAGTGTAGATTGCCTGCCGGGTCTGACATCATCCTGCCAATGCGCGCCGCAATCTTGAGTGGTTCCAGGACAATATCTAAACATTGGTGAAACAGCCGTGCTTTGAGGACTGAGCAGATTTGTGTGGTGGGATGTAGGAACTGAGGGATAGGCATCAGTGTGAGGAGAAGAAAAGCGCGGGAGGATGCTTTGTTGCGGGTCTTCATTCAGATATTGGCTAGACTGATGAGCAACGGGTGTGCGACTCTCCCTCCGCACATATTGGTGATGTTCGTCTTGTCGGAGGAGAGAATGACACCGCATAGTGTACTACCAGGTGCTAGCCTTGACTAACAAAGAGCCCAGGTATCAGCGATGTGGAATAGAGCTACGAATACTAGATCTCGTACCTGCATATCCCATGCACCATCGCTGCTCATCCACTCCATATAGAGTCGAACGATTCGCTCCGCGGTGGTAAATAGACGAGACAGGTGAAAATCCATCTCGCGGGTAAAAAGCGGGTGGTTGAACAGTGCTTCAATGCAGTCAAGAGAGTCGCGATAGTAGAGATGTACGGGTTGTTTTGTTGGGTGGGTGGTGGGGACGATCTTGAATTTCCAGGCAGGTCCTGAAGGGAGCATCTCGGCACAAGAGTGTAGTTCCTTCGCAGACCAAAAAGAAAGCGGCAATATTTTGGTCTATAAGGGAAATGTACAATCAGTAAAGTGAGATACGAGTACAGAAACGTACCAGTTCAAGAGAGAGAAAGTCATTGATTGCCTTCATGCTGAGTCACGAGGTGAGAAGGAAGTTGGCCATTTGCCAGTCCTCAAGAGTGGCAAATGGGTAGTATAGATTGTGCTTGCGATAAGCCGAATATCCGTCCAATTCGAAACGAGCAAGGAACGTCTGACCGATGCCCATGACCTGTCCAGCATCCTCGTATTGGTCAACTACTCGGTCATCACGAAGTTCGGGAAGCATGGGTTCGGGTTCTACGTCCTCAGGAAGAGGGTGAGGGTCTTTGCTGGGATCGTCAGCGACATCTGTGTCCTCTTGCATAGGGAAATTGTCGTCTATATTCCCCGTGTCCCATCCTGGCCCTGCGGGTTCTTCATCCGAGTCCGAGCACTCATCGTCCAGGCCAGAGGCTACTGTTTCAGCACTGTTATCCTGTGGGAGGACCCGGACGACAACCCTACTAGTAGCAGCTTGAGGAATGTGCTTGCACTGAGCTAGAGGCTGAGAGAAGTGAGCCGTCACGGCTTTATCTGTTGCAAAATACTTGAAGCATCGGGGACAGTGAGGCATCGAGGTCAGTGTAGCAAGAGGACTCGCCGATTGAAGATCAGAAACCGTGAAGGCTTGTCAAGGTTCAGGTGTACTTGGCGGAGGCGTAAGCTAGTCGATAGGGATTCAGTTAGTGTATTGTAGTTTACACGTGATGTACACATAATCCAAGTTGCAGCTGACTTATGTACTCTTCTTGTACAAGAACAATTTCCCAGAAGTGCCTCTTCGTTTTTCATCCTCACATCCAACAATGGCTCACCCACATCCTAGCTCAGATTCTTTCGAAGGCGAAGAGCTGACAGAAGTTGCTCAGGCCGTGGTCCTCTGACAGGAAATTTCCACCTTCACTGTTCTCGGTACCCCGGGTGCAGACTCTTCCAATTCAATTTCGTCCATCCCCGTTTCTGAGGTTCCCAGTTCCCAGGCAAGCAACTCACCGTGCGCTATGCAGGAGAAAGGAACACCTCTGGCTATTGGTGTATTCAAAGTCCCGAGAGCCCCGACCCACATCGCTGCAACCCCACTCCCTCGCACACATCAACCTTCCAAGCTGAGTGCTTCGTTTAGCTTTTCATCGCCAGTTGGGTCTTCATCCCGAAGTGACGATATGGACGTAAGTGACAGCTACTCGATATGAGCTACACTCCAAGTCTGATAATACCAGGAAAGAGACTTGAATTCCAGTAGTGAAAGCGAAGTGGACTCAGAGAGGGAAGAAGCGCGCCTCCTTCTCAACATTGCAAGAGCTCAGTGCCAAGTCTGTCAGTTGGAGCAGGATGTAGTTCGTGCCCAGCTCGTTGAGAATACTGCGCTCGGCCACCTCTACAAGTTTCGCGCACACCGAGCGCAAAGAAAATTGGATACAACTGAATACGACTTGGGGCGCCTTCGCAACACCATTCGTCAAAATGGGATTTCACTGGTCGACCTTCCCTCCGCTCGCAAACGACGCCGTCTATCCAGCAAGACCAGTGCTGGCAGTACGTGCTGATTCTATGCATACACCACAATCTTGCTCACTGACCCATCACTCGTAGATGAAATGTCTTCTGAAATTTGAACATTCAAGTTGTGCTTTTTGTCCTCTTCGTACATACTGTAGATTCCTGTTGTTCGACTTAGCTCAAAATCCATTGTGCTGTGCTGGTTGCATTTGCATCTCGACCTGTTGGCGGATTTGGCGTGACTTTCTGAATGAATTTACTACCTAAATTCATCATTTTAGATCACGCGCTGTAGTGCGCTGTAGTGCTTGTGGTGCACTGTACCGGGTGTACCCTTGTCGCACTGTACTACTTGTCGTGCATGTATGCTTGTTGCGCTGTGCTGACGTACTGTGGTTACTCTGTCTGCTCTGTGGCAGTGTAGTGATGACGGACTGTCGCACTGACAATGCTGTAATCGGCTGTCATTTTACTGTACCGGATGTCATACATGTGACTCAGTGTGCCAAAATAGGTAGATTGCTGATGTGTGCATACAAAGTTTTGTGAACCCATGCCAATAACAGAGGACAGAAAGTAGCCTCAATACCAACGAATTGTGCAGTTCCGGAAATAGACCATCAAAGACGGGCATGGAACACTAGAGTGATGATCAGATCCGTCGAAT
Source organism: Tylopilus microsporus (assembly GCA_038093755.1). Classification (NCBI taxonomy): domain Eukaryota; kingdom Fungi; phylum Basidiomycota; class Agaricomycetes; order Boletales; family Boletaceae; genus Tylopilus; species Tylopilus microsporus. The sequence goes on along the minus strand of JBBPSU010000296.1, from coordinate 6,432 downwards.
TGGTCGTTGAAACTACCCACTTGTAGAAGATCTTCGAAGTCATGAGCTGTGGTCCACTTCATCTCTGATGCATTTTGTGAAAAGCAGCGGATGGTGTCCCGTCCGAATGTGGGTATTTGCTGGTATCTAAATGCAGCGATGAGCGGATTGCAAGAGAGCCTGTGGACAAGGCATACCTGCAATCAAGTTCGTGAATCTTTCGCTCTTCCAGAGATTCTAGCATCCGAAGAAGCTGAATGAAGACAGTCTTCCAAATTCCCAACTCAAATTCATGGAGCAGGTCGACTACAAGCATAACAAAGAAATCAAAAGCAAATGGGGACAATTTTTCCGAGAATGCATTCTAAATAACGCCGATCATAAAAGAAAACAGTAAGACTCATTTGAGAGAGAACTCACCAGTGTCGGGACAAGTGATCTTGGTTTAAGGAGGGCTTCTACTTGAGCCGCTGTGATCGCATAGTTCTCTCTATAGATAAGGTCCCAAGCATCTCGAACGGCTGTGAAACGCTCGTGATCATCACAGCGGGCGAGTAGCTCTCGATATTGCATATCCTCGACAGTGCCAAGACCCCAAACACTATCAAGTGTCACCATGCATCGAGGGCAAGGACACGTGCCAAGGTTCCATATGGATGCAACGAGTATTCTGCAAACAAATTAGCGTGGCTCCTGAAAAAGCGTATAAACTACTTTTCTGGATAATCCACAGTGTACGTCAAAATCCTAGGGTAAAAGCAGCACTTCTGGCCGTCGCAGCAGGTGATCGCGATACCATGTTTATAAGCGCTGATAAAGTCTTCATCCAGAAGTAGTTGCCACTGTGCGTGGAAAAACTCTCTATGGCAGTGAGTCATGAGAGCATCACTCAAAGTTTTACCTCCAGAATGGCTTATTACAAAGTCTTTGAATGCGTCAGGGAGCTGCAAAAGGCAGACTAGTTAGACACGTAGGCAATTACAGTGATAACTAACCATCTGAAAGTAAGCGGCATGGGAGAAGGTGTTGTTTGATGGTTGACACCAACGATACTTAGATTTGTTGCCAAAACATACATACAGTGGCCAGAGTTTCACACTGCTGAACGTAGAAAGCTGGGTCGCATCGGACCAGAACATGAATGCGGCAACAACTCGGGGTAAATCACAACCTGGTTCTGGAGGTGATTCTTGCAGTTCCCTGTGAGCGTCGAGAAACGCGCTTGAGCTAAAAAGCTCGCCGTACACCTTGATGTCCCGGTCCCTATGAGGTGGATGCCAATATAACTTGTATGGTTCATAGTGAAAATAAGCACTGGCAGCGTGTATGGGATCGGTGACCTTCTCTTCCAATATTGAAATAAGGGAACGGTGATGGAAATCTTGGACTGTAAACGGTTTCGGCCCTGGATTGACCAAGCGGTTGTGGAAGGGAATGGAGATGGTGACCGGGGAAGATTTCCAGCCACGATCACTACTCCACTCGAGAGCATCCGAACCTGCAATGGAGTCGTGATCGCCAAGCTCCCTGTTGATAGAATCCCACACAACCCGGGTCAGGTCTGCAGCGTCAAATGTGGGGTCTCCAATGATATCCAAAAGTTGTTTGAAGTCCTCCCTCGATTTCTGGGCTCCGCGGTTCCAATACCAGTCACCCAAGCACATCGCATTCTCATTGGGATAGGGGTGAAATAGGCTGCTTGTCCTCAGACCTTGAGAATCAGAGGCCTGAGATGATTGTTATACTAGTGCATGTTCAACCGAGTATGGGTCGTCGGGATCATGCGACGGAAGAGTGTCCGTAGTATAAGCGCGGAACAAACCAAACTTGTTCTTCAGAGTCTTGAAAGACTCGATTAACCGACAGGGCAGGGATGTGCTTGTAGATGGGCCAGATGAATTGGAGGGCGTTCCAGTGGCAGTTATCTCTGAGCAAGCTTCGTGCACAGGATCCGACATTCGGCAACGAGCTGTTTGTTCTGCTTGCGTGCACCGATCAGTAATGAGCTCCGAAGGAGGGAGAGGTGGAGGTGGTTCAGGTAGCATTTCTCGAAAACGTCGCGGTAATCGGTGAACTCTTCGAGGTTGAAATTGGGCCAGAGGTAGATCATCCTAGACATTATATTCAGTGTCGCCAAAAAGTGCGAGTGCTCGTTCAGAACAATACAAACATTGAGATGGACATCATGTTTTTCGCCAGTGTTATCCACAAATTGCTTATACGCATCGGAATAGGAGGGGGCGCTCTGAGTGCTACTCAAGATATAGCAGAGGAAGTGTTTGGTGAAACCATACCTGATGGACAGCACGCTGGCTAATTTCATCACCATCCTGCAAGTTTTGCCTATCTTTTCCACCTGTAATCACATCTTCATCGGCACTCGCACACCTTGAGAGAGAGAGTCTGGCTTTTTTCGCTTGGAAGGCTCCCTTCGCCTTGGTGAGAACCTCGGATAACCTTTTCTTGCCTTGGGGACAGCTTTTTTTATGCCTTGTAAAAGCCCCAAGGCCACCGAATGAGCGACCACAGACACATGTTGTCGTGGATGTTGTGTTGGACATACGATGATTTCAGTTCAAACCTGGTTACAATTATGATGTTGCCACTTCAATTGAACGTTAGCAACTCGGGTCGCGCACATGTCACACTTGTGTGTGCAATGTACGGTCGAGTCCGGATACAGTTGAGTCTGGATCCAGTCTAGAATCTAGATCTTGCAATGCAGATCTCGATCGCATGCCCGATTTGCTTGTACAGTCATAACCTATACTCTCTACTAACACATGGATTTCCTGGCAGGCTCTACTATCAAATGCGCTCCCGTGCTCCAAATCAGTCTCAGTGCAAGCACGGGGGTGCGACGAATGGAAAGGGAGAGGACAAGTCTGGCACTGGCAGCCCGAGGTAATGAGGCTCATGCGCACAACTCTCTCATAGACATCCGTCAGTGAACACCATACACAAAAGATATAGCACACATACGGGAATGCCCCTTCGAGCTGAGCAGCCCATGCTCTTCGGCCGCAATGCCATCTGGTGGGTGATCGTGAGGAGAGAGATGGTGCCAGAACCGTCATTGCCACTGGGTACCTACAGGACAAGCAACCCATGTGAGTCGTAGTGCACAGAGATCAGGACCGTCATTTGCACATCCACCTTGCTAGTGTATGCACTTGATCACACGTTAACAAATGTGGTGTGGATATGCAATATGAGCACTCACCAGACGACGTTTGGTGCAAACCTGGCTACTAGTAGAGTGGCTTAAGCTCATAAATTCGGAACTAGGTTCGCTGGACTTACGCCAAAGTCGTGAGTTCAGAATCTTCCCCAGAGCTTCCGAGCGTTTGAGGTCAGCACACAAAAAATACACTCTCTACGCACCTTGCCTGCAACTGCTAGTGCAGATTCGACCCGAGAGCTTAGACCCTAAGCAATGCTGTACATTGCCTTCCAAACGTGCCAGACGTTCAGGGTCTCGTTGGAAAAGGGTATAATACGCCATTAGTGCAGCAGAGCTAAAACCTGCCATATAAGGAACGACTATTGACACTGCTTACGATTCATGTTCAAGGAGAGTCTGCAGGCGGATATCGATAGCAGGGACAACGTCCTTGTTAGGGACTTGTATAAGCACGTCGACGGTGAGACATATTCGAGCTACAGAGCTGCTTTCCAGGTCCTATAGACTTGTCAGAGACAAGCTACAAACAACTCGACAATCAACATACTTGCCTTGTGCAACATGTCTAGCAACACGAGCTGAAGCCCATGATTTAGAGGCATCAGTTCCATGCAACGGATGTAATCTGAATTACGAGTTCACTTAAGGTCTGGGAGTTGTGCGAGAATACTTGAACCCACCAATTTTCTTTGCCATTGCAGACTGACCAAGCTCTGCGAGATCCACGGCGTGCGGGAAGGTGAATTTCAGGTCCCCGGGTCCAGCCGTAGTAGACAGAGTACAATGCAGGATTAAAATTTTGCATTCCTTGCATTCCTTCCAAAAAAGTCTGGCTCACTAGTAAAGAACTGTTGAGGTAGTTTCAGAAGGCTCTACACACAATGGACAGATGTTGCTGCTGGAGATCGCTGCAAATGATGTTGAGCCTGTTAAGAAGTTGATTGACGGAGACATTGTGTTTTCGACTGTATGCACGAGCGCGTACCGCGGACGAGATGAAAGGAGCATCCATGAAGGTACGTCGAGAGAGCATGGGCGGTAGCATGGACGACGACGACGCCAGTGAGCATGGGTCTGGAGGTACTATGATCGAACTCCAAGCTTCAAGCTTCAAGTAGAAGAGAGAGCGTGGAATACACGCACGATGACATACTAGTGGGCACCGCCAGCATCGACTCGGACTCGGAGGAGGTCATGTGGACAGCAACGAGAAGCACAGTACTAGTTGGAAGCTTCAAGTTGTCTTTTGATTTCGGAGGCCTAGCATCCGGGTAGATGTCATGGAAAGAAAGATTGTGATTTGTAATTAGTAGGAAGAATTGGGGAACAGGCTACTAGACCTAGCATACAAAAAAGGCTACAACATATCCTTCAACACTTCGTTCAACCGCAGGTAAAGAAACATGTAGTAATAAAAAACGAGCTCTCAGCTAATAAAAATAAGGGGTAAGACAAAAGTAATACAAGTGTTCATGCCTATTTCATTGTCAGAGTGATGTCATGGTCTAGCTACAACCGACCTACATGGCCAAGGTCAACAGAAAACGACCTCAGATTATGTTCGCAAACGGCGTCGACATACTTCGCACCCACTGTTGGGGTGCCCTTCATTGAGCTCTGTTTGGATACTAACCGTTGTATGTCCTCCTCGCTGAGGTGACGACGTAAAAGTAACTCTCGCTCTTCATAGGTTCGTTGGGTATGCAGTAGTAGCCTCGCCAGGAGCATTTTCTCATCCAGGGACTCCTTGAACAGCTCTAAGATGCCATCCACTTGCTGCACATTGGGGTCTGACAAAGAGGTCTGGAAACTTGATGTTACAACGACATAAACTTGTCCTTTCCGAAAGACCTACCATCGTAGAAGGGAGCTTAAGCAAGGCTTCATAATAGGACATGTGTTTTCCAGGGAGTGCGGAAAGATCCGCTTCGAGGGTACAAGGTTGCATCGCTCTGGAAGGTAGGGAACGAAGCACCGCTGGCAAACGTTCGCCAGGACGGAATTCAAACAGAGTCGAGGCCTTTGTCGATGTGGATGACTTCGACATATGTAACAAGAGGCGTGGAAAGTATATGCAGTATGGAATGTACCGTCAGAACACTTTATAATATGACTACCTGCGTGAGAGTAACCTTAGGGCCAGAAGATGCATCTGTGGCAGATCTTAGATGCAAATCCGAGTTCCGGTTATATGAGTGCAATTTAAGTGCCCGATTTGAGTCTGAGTGCCCGATTTGACAATGTGCTTACTAATTAACCATATATAGCGATTCCTTTTTGAGTTGAGGGAAAAACTATTTGGGGACCAGCGACAGATTTGGCAATCCCAGATCCCAATTATCGATCTGCGACATTTTTGTATTACTTACCAATAAGCGAAGTTTGAACAATGATATAGTACAAGTGGCACGTCCCAATTGTCTCCCCTGCTCTCCCTTGATATGAGCGATCCTGGGCTGAACTATCATGAGCCTATTTTCGAAGACCCCAGCCTTCCTCATACTTTCGACTTTCAAGTTGGACTCACAGAGCTACAACTCAATATCGGGCAAATCAATTTCAATGTCGATGCACACGAGGCCACCCCGCATCAGCGAGCGCTGCTGCAAAACTTGGAAATGCCTGACTTCGTCGATCTCCTGCCGATTGGAGCTTTCTCCACCGAGTGTGAGTGCATTTCCAACCTATTACATTCTGAGCCTTACACGGACTGTGGCCAGTATGGTTCACTTTCTTGATCATGCACTGTGGCGATGATTGGTGGAATTTCTATGTTAAATGCGCTATTCGTGTCACTTCCATGCTTATCTTCGGCCAAATCCCCCCGACTCTCACCCTCAACCTGGATCAATCGGTGATGGTGATTGAGGACACACTGGCCCGATACTGCCAGCGAAAGCAAGATCCTACCTGGCAGCCGATCAAGAGTAAGGTCTCCCGCTCAATTTTTTCCAAGTACTTACAAGTACTAGTCGAAAATTTGACACTAGATTCCTTTTTGCCCCCATTTCACACTGATTTCTCCGATCCTACGTTCCTCAATCTTTTCTACCGCTAGATATCCAGAATCCCTGCAACGTTGTTCGCGCACATTCGGTTTGCAACTCAGCAGATACTCTGCCCGCCCCCGCCGCATTCGGCAGGCCTATACCCACGATTCTCCATTGTTCCCAGCATTCATCCTACACGAGACCAGATTGCGTGGCTGCAAGGTCGTCTTGAGTGGGACTTCTTCTGGGGTTACTCACACTGGCATCAGTTCGAACCCG